>RPFO01000310.1:3516099-3693599 GCA_009746045.1 Mesostigma viride | reverse complement strand
GCAATGCTCTGCGCTTCTGCATGCATTACTTTGGAAAGGCAGGATCTACTTGAGTCTTCCTCGGATGCTCTTTGTGTAATACCCGTTGGTATTCCAGAATCAGCCGGCTTACCGGTGACAGACCTTAAACTGTAAATGGCTTGGTATTCTTCAATATTCAATTTTGTATTTCAATGGTAGCGTATTGATGGGATGCGTGATGTCATGTTCCTTTGATTCAGGGCATCCGCTGGCACGATTACACGATCCCCTATAAACCTCTCGGACAGCTGCGTTTGCGTTACCGCGTACCAGGTTCATGCTTTCTTTTTATTTTCCCCCCCCTGTTCCTCGTGGTGGCATATTTCTATATCTACAGGTGCAAGGACACAAGGCATGTCATGCCGTTTGCACTTTGCCCATCCTCTAAGCCTTATCAAGCATAGGAGATCTCCGCACGGGGCATTGTCATTCCTCAGTCTAGCTATAATAAGACCTGGTGACAACATCCACATGGCTAACTCACTGGTCTAATTGCTGCCAATAACACATCTGCCATGCTTCCGTGGTGGGCTGTCTGCCCGTGTCCTCGGTTGGGTTAACTCGCAGGGCGGTAGCCCATATCGGCCAAGTATCGGGCACGGTGGTGTCTTGGAGGACTACAGCCATCCCCTGCCAAGCCAACCCATGTCGCCAAACAGCCAACTGCGCATGGGAGATGCCACAGGACGCTTGCGCTTGCCCGATGCAGCCATCCCGGGACAGCTGGCAGACCCCAGCCTGCAGGGCCTGGCAGCCACGCCCGGCGTGGGAGAGTCGATCATGGGAGGAGTGCCGTTGTCAGACCGGGTACGGCTGCGAGGATTATGCCGCGCCTTCAAGGCCGCGGTCGATGCGTCCCTCAGGAACCAGAAAAAGATTACTGCCGCCAATCTGTCCAACTTGATTAGGGGAGGGCAATCGGATGGGCAGGTGCTGCGGTGGCTGGCGGGCAAGTGCCCCAACCTGCAAGCCCTGGATATGGACGTGAATATCAAGATGTTGCCCAGGCTGCGCTGGTGGACACTCCCCGTGGCGGACGCCATCGTAACCCACCTGGCTGCCCAGTGCCGACAGTTGCGCATTCTGAGCTTGCCAGGGTGCAACGGGGTGGGCAACGCTGCGTTGCGTGCGGTGGCAGCCAACTGCGCGGAGCTGAGGCACCTGGCAATTGCCGAGTGTTGGAACGTCACGGATGCGGGTGTGTCGGCGATCGCCGATGGATGCCAGCAGTTAGAGTACTTGGATGTGGCGAAAATCTGTGTGACGGATGTCAGCATGATGGCCATCGCGTCGCGTTGCCCCCGCTTGCAGCACCTGTGTCTTCACAGTCAGCGTGTGGGGGACGCTGGAATTACCGCCATCGCGTCCCATTGCCCGCGCCTACGGCACTTGGATGTCAGTTGCACGGACGTGGGGGATGCCGGAATAACCGCGATCGCGCAGGGGTGTCGTGAGTTGCGGTCGCTAAATGTCTATTGTTGCAGGAGTATCGGTGACGACAGTTTCGTCGCGATCGCAGAGAACTGCCCGCAGCTGGAGACCCTAAAGCGCGAGGGCTGCAGCGTCAGGGACCGGGGCATCGCGGCCATATTATCCTGCTGCACCCAGCTCCGCGAGTTTTTTATTGAGATCAATGTCACAGATGCCGAGCTGCGCCTGGGCCCTGCCAGCTGTCACCAGCTGCAGTCCCTGGCTCTCAGTGGCCAGGTCACCGAGGTCACAGCCGCCGTGCTCGCACCCCACTGCTCGCAGCTGACGTCGCTTTCCATTAACACGAAAGCCCCGGATGCCAGCCTTGGTGCATTTGCAGGGTGCTGCCCCCTTCTAAAACAGCTGTGCCTCGGCAAGGTCACCGATGCCGGCATGCTGGCAGTGGCGACCCACTTCCCCAGGCTGCAGTCGGTGAATGTCTGGGGTTGTCGGGGCTTGACGGATGCCAGCATGACGGAGCTGGTCACAAATTGCCCCCGCCTGCGCAGGCTCGTCTTGTCCGCTTCCGCCGTGGGCGACCGCACCGTCCTCGCGGCCGGCCAGCATTGCCCGGACCTGCGCATCCTGGACCTGTCATATCTCCCTTTATCTGCTGCTGGTAATGCTGGCCCTTGGGGGGGGGGCAACCTCCTTGACCCACGTCAGGCATCAGAAGAGCAAGTTAGGGCGCGGGACGCCGGGCTGGCGTGCGTGCTGCGCAACTGCCTGAGCCTGGAAGTGTTGGTCTTGAACGGTTGTCGGGGCTGGTCCGACGGGGGCATTGCGGTGGTGGGTGACGGTTGCAAGAGGCTGCAGGAGCTGCACCTTGCATACTGCCGCGGTTGCTTCACTCCGCGAGGTCTGGCCGGGATGGCCCCCCGCCTGGGCGCGCTGGAGAGACTGCATGCACCGGGCTGCGACGCGGTGACGGATGAGAGCGTGATCGCGCTGGCTGAGAACTGCCCCCGGCTGAGTTTTGTGGAGGTGTCGGGGTGCAAGGTGGGCGATCGGGGGATTCTGGCGCTGGTCACTCGCGGCTCGCTCCTGCTCAAGCTGAGGGCATGCGGGTGTGTGGCGATCACGGATGCCAGCCTGATGGCCTTGAGCGAGCGCTGCCCCAAGCTGGAGGCGCTGATGGTGTCCGGCTGCCGTGGTGTCACTGGGGCGGGCGCCAGGGCGGTCGCGTCCAAGTGCAGGGAGATGATGTGTCTGCAGATCGAGAATTGCTCGCTGACGGTGGACGATGTTCAGGCCGTGAAGGGCATGCGCCCGCACTTGGAGACCTCGGTGACCCCGTTTGTAAGGGGCTTTGACTACGGCGATGCTTGGGATGAGGGTTCTGGAGGGGACGAGGAGGGGGAGGAGGGGGAGGAAGAGGAGGATGAGGATGAGGAGGGTGAAGAGGATGATGATGATGATGATGATGATGATGATGATGATGATGATGATGATGATGATGATGATGATGATGATGATGATGATGATGATGATGATGATGATGATGATGATGATGATGATGATGAGGAGGAGGAGGAGGAGGAGGAGGAGGAGGAGGAGGAGGAGGAGGAGGAGGAGGAGGAGGAGGAGGAGGAGGAGGAGGAGGAGGAGGAGGAGGAGGAGGAGGAGGAGGAGGAGGAGGAGGAGGAGGAGGAGGAGGAGGAGGAGGAGGAGGAGGAAGAGGAGGAGGAGGAGAAGGATGAGGAGGATGAAGAGGGGGAGTGAGGAGGATGGGGAGGAAGAGGAAATGGAGAATTCCAACAAGGATTGAGGGGAGACTAATGATTGTGATGAAGGCGATGGTAATTATGGTGACGGTGGCAAAGATCAAGTAGCAACACAGATGCTTGGCAGTGACCGTGGTTGAGGCAGCAGTTTGAATGGAAGTATATTCGACAAAAGAAATTCAAAAGCTTTCATTTACGATGACCAGTTATGCCCATGCAAGGTTAGGGCATTTGCAGGACATCTTGCTCGCACCAGTCAGGTTGACACCGACCTCGGCCCGGCCGGCCCTCAGCGGCTTGGCCAGCCTGGGCGGCATGCATCTTGACGTGGCCTGGGCCTGCGGACAAACCCTACTGGGAGGGCTGGCAAACCGGTACACAACTATACAACTCAGTTGCTAGCTGATCTCAAGTACGTCCCGGCTCAGTAATTGAACACCGTATCTCTTCCCTCTCTCTCGCATGGACTGCCATGCAGGACAAGAGGCGATGCATGACAGACCATTGTAATTGAGACCCACGAGCCCGCCCCTGTGGGCAACCCCCCCCTCAAGGAGGCCCCCCCCAGGAGGAAGGGACACTCTACTGCATTGTGTAGTTAGGCCTTTTATAGATTGGGATATACTAGGATAGATTAGATATTCGCGGTTCCACCCACCCCACCCACCCAGGGAATATGCTACATGATCTCCCAATGGAGTCATGTTATCATTTAATTTAAGTTTAATTTTTCTTAAAGGTTAAAAGGTTAAAAGGTTAGGGCCGTAAGGAAAGGCAGCGCCCCGTCGGTACCAAGACATATAAATGAACCCTTCAGACCCCAATACACAGCGAAGAGGGAGGGCACCCTCAGGGTCTAGCTTGCACTAGCTTCTCTCACTGCCGCATGAGTGGGCAGGCCGGCCACAGAGGACTCTCTCTGCATCATGGTGCTGGCCCAACTGTGGGTGCAATGCAAGAAGTAAGTACGCGCAGATGTATAGACAACGGATGTGCTGTGAATGTGCCTGCATGGGTGCGGTTTAGACATATAGCTAGCTGAATTAATTAGTTAATTAATTAGGAACATAACTCCGTTGGGAGTATATGTAGCACATATAGCCCTGAGAAGGGGCATATGGCTTTTAAAACACTCTTGGCTACTTCCTGCAGTTGGGGGAATGTAAACTGCCACCTAGTGTGCATGGGTGCACGAAGTGCACCTGCCCACCACTGTATTCAGGCACCTACTAGGGGCGCCGACAGACCGGGGGGAAGATCATCATGGCTAGACAAGGGCTAGAGCGTGGCATCTCAGCAGAGAGCAGCTCTCTGCGTGGGCACAGCATAGCTAAATAATTAAAGCTAGGCATCATCTGGTGTGTGGCACATCATGGGCACACATGTACATGGTTAAATAATGCTAAGGCATCAGCTAGTATAGGGGGCCCATAATAGGCGTACATGTACAAGGCCACTGCTAGGCCTGACTATTCTACACTACTACTGCTGTATTCCCCTAAGCCGGGGCGTCTGGAGGTGCTGGGGCCGCGGGGGTCGCGTGCCAGGGCTTGTGGCCGATTAGATGGTCGCCCCCTTCCAGTACACCGGCTTCCATGGCCACGCCGCGGTCTGCCGGAGCTGGAGGTAGGTCAGCCATAGCTCCCGTCGCCGTTGTTGCTGCGCCAGGGGCAAGTCGTCGTCCAAGGCGAAGGGAGCCTTCTCGAGCCGCTTGTGGCGTCTGAGAAACGAAATCTTGTCCGCTGGGTTATCAAAGATGAGAAGAAGCGGGGGCGCCCCGGCCTTATCCCGCGAGCGGGAAAGGCGGTGGGCGAGCCCCAGCTTGATCTCACCAAGTAAGTAAGTAAGTAAGTACTTGTGTGCCATGCGCAAAGGCATGCCACGGAGTACTATTAAATTAAAAATTAAATTAAATTATAACATGCCTCCGTTGGGAGATCATGTAGCACATATTCCTTGATGGATGGTGGAGTGGAGAGAGCCGCGTAATCTAACTACACTGATAAGCTAACGCTCATCTACCTAGTCTGAAAAAAATCCTACCTACCCTACTCATCAAAACGCCTCCTCCTCTTGGGGGGAGGTGGCTTGCCCACAGGGTCCGGCGTGTGAGCCTTGACAATCTTCTAGCTGCCACCGCGTCTTGTTCTGCATGGCGGTCCAAAGAAGGGAGAGAGAGTGTATGCGCGGTATATTCAAACTGGGCTGGGACCAGTAGGTCGTCCAGTAACATCTGGATGTAGTTCGTGACATGTTTCCCTACCCTCAAGATTGGGAAAGCCCTTGGGGCCAGGCCAGGTCAGAATATGCCGCCCTGGCTGGCCAAGCCGCTGGGGGCCTGCCAGACCAAGGGCGGTGTCGACCTGGCTGCATGGTGCGAGCAAGGTGTCCTACAAATGCTATCCTACGCTGTCTAATCTCGTCCGAAATATTTACGAGGCATGCCCTGATACAAAGATTCTAATGACGGGCGCTTGGAAAACCCTACGTTAAGGACCTGTCGGAGCATCCTGTAAACTGTGCCGTCTAGCTTAGCTGCCAGTGTGGGTGTGAGCGTCCACGCCTCGGCGCCATAAGTGAGCACCGTGAGGACGAGGACCTTGAAGAGCATGCGCTTGCGGTGCTCGCTCAGGCCCTTGGAGCGCCAGTAGGTGTTGAGCGAACGAAGCCTAGCCCAGGCCAGGCCGATGTGGATGTCCACATCGTCGGCGGTGTCAGGGAGCCAACTCCCCAACAGTTTGAAGCGATCGCGGAACGGGACCTCCGTCCCGTCGAGCAGGCGCGGCAGTCAGGCGGTGTGCTGGAGGCCCCAATCACCATCGCCTCAGTTTTGACACTAATCTCCAACCCCACCGCCCGCGCCTCCAGGCCCAGACAGTCCAGCCAGGTCTGAATGTGCTCGGGGCTCGCGATGAGGGTGGTGTCATCCGCATAAATCAGGTCGGCCAGGCGGTAACCAGGTTTAACCCCGCCGTGCTCTTTCTCGTTAAGGATGTCCAAGCCTGGCTCGAACCCCTAGAGAGCAGTAAAGCGCGCACGTGCCCGGCGCATGACGTGATCCACGACAATAATGAACACGTATGGGGACAGGACACAACCTTGCCACACCCCGTGGTGAAGGGGGAATGGTGGGGTGGTGCCTTCCGCAGTCCGCACTACTGCCTGTGAGCCCTCATACAGTCGGCGAATGGCAGCAATAAACGCTGGTGGTACCTGATCCAGAGCTAGGATGGCCCAAAGAGCCTCCCAGAGGACCGTGTCAAAGGCCTTGATATAGTAAACAAAAATGAAGACCAACGGCAAACTGTAAGGGGGAAGGCGACGCACCTCCTCCATCAACCGGCGCGCGACAAACACAGCCATGACAGTGTTACGACCACGACGGAAACCCATCCGAGACTCACCCAGGTGTGGGTCCAGCGCGGCGCGGAGCCTGTGCAGCATCATGCGCATGAAGACCTTCAGCGCGGCGCTCTGGAGGCAGACACCCCGGTAGTTACCGGGGTCAGCAGCAGAGCCCTTCTTGTACAGCATGACGCGGTGCCCACACCCCTGTAACTAGGACCTAGATAGCTTATACCATCCATTCCATCCCATGTTCCCCTCCCACTGAGGACTTATGCTCACGCGACGCAGTCACGTGTCTATTAATTAATTAATTAATGACGCGGAGTACTATGCTAATCTCATTAGAAATAATAAAAATAATTTCATGTAATCTCATTAGAAAAAAAAATAATTTTGTGTAATCTCACCAAGGAGACCCTTGTGCACAACCAAGGATTTTGCTCTCAAACGCCTGTGCTGCAAGCTTCTCGGAATTCTCACCTTCCACCAGGTCGAAGTTCTTGACGATGACGTTTAGGCTGCGCTCAAGTAGCGAGCTCGGCCTCCTCGCAGAGGTCAAGCGTCTGCCGCTGGAGCTGTGCTGTGACGGCGGAGGTGGTGGAGGTGGTGTGTTGCTTAAGCATGTCCGCCCAGGTCTGGGTGGGCTAGCTGAAGCACAAGCTATAATCATGCCACAAACAGCTGTTTCATCAAGATTAATTAATTAATTAATTAATTAAACACGTGCTCTGTTGGGCGGAGTCACGGAGTATTACCCCAATGAATGAATGGATGGATGGACAAACAATCCTACCTATTGTATCTATCTAATGCCTAACTAACAATCCGAGGGACATGCCACGTAGCGGCATGATCATCATTTATCATCGAGCATGATAAATTACGGAGGTGACATCGGCATGCAAGATAAAGGAAAACCCCGATCGAAAAGAAGAAGAACCCTGAGGAAAATGATATCGGCCTTATATACATGTTGCTATGCATGTTGCATGCACTGCAAGCCAGTACTTGCGTGCCACACATGAGCTAGCTAGCTCCGAGGCATGCATGGTACATGGGGTACTGCACCAGGGCATAAAGGTGGAGTTGATCAAGTCTTCTTATAATGTAACAAAGTGCCTATGATGGCAAGCCCTGTACATAAGTGAAGCAAGTGTACCGCGCACACTGAAACATTGGACAATAGGGGAGCAGTTTCTTCTCATGCACCATCAAACAGTTTCGCTCATCAATCGACGGGCCATAATTAATCACCTGGCAAAGCTCGGTACAGCTATAGAACTTCACATCGACAGATTGCGAATTGTAGATATTCGCGTTTGCGTCTGTTACATCCATAAAATGTACAGTTTAGTGCAGCTTCATAGGTCCCCCTATCATCGCGCAGCTCCTGCCGCACAATTATATCCTTACAAGTAAAAAAATTAAATACGACTATTTATAATCACCGCAGCTGCTGCCTCAGGCTGCCCATGAGCGTGTCGAGCTCTCCCAGCCGGGCCTCCACGTACTGCTTGCGCTTGCGCTCCGCGATGGTCCGCCCCGCCGTGTTGGGCATGCGCGAGAGCTCAGACTCCAGCTGGTGGGGAGCAGGTCATAGGGTGGGGAGGAGTGGATATGGCATGTCGCACGGGACAGGGAAAGTCTGTGTGTTAATTCGACCACCTTGCAATGCAAAGGGGTTTGGGGCTACTTCTCTATACGCGGCTGCATGCTTGGTTGTTGGCACATTCACATGCACATACATGATGCTGGCGGCCCCCACCAGTCCCGTTCCTAACTACGCGCAAGCAAACTGACCTCAAATGCGCAAGGTAGGGCCAACCTCGTGACACACCGCATGCTGCCCCGCTCACCTGCGTCTTCTCCATGCCCAGCGTCATCAGCCGGCCCTCCACCAGCGCCGTGCGCGCCATCAACTCCCTCACACTCTCGTCCGTCCCAAACGGTGCTGCAGGGCTAGCCGCCACAGGCGCCGGGCTGGGTGCTGGCGGCGGCTCCTCCAGCGCCGCCGCGACACCGCTCCCTTGCCTCCCGGTCGCGATGGCCCCGCCGCTCTTGCTGTCGGTGGTGAAGATCTGCCTCTTGCCATAGTTGGGTGGCCAGGACTCGCGGCGCTCACCCTCTGGTTGGGTCCCTGGGGCACCGCCACCTGGGCTGGTCCGCCTGGGAGGCTCGGCATGGCCCGGCGAGGGGGCTGGCTGGCCCGATGATGACACATGCCCTGACGATGGCTGGCCTGAAGACAAGGGATGGGTGGCCCCAAGCCGTGTCGGTGTGTCCTCATGGACAGCGCTGCCAGCGCGCCCAGGGATGTCGCCTGGTGCGTGGGAGCCAGGCTGTTGCTGGGTTGCTGGTTTTCTACTGGCATCCCTGCTGGGAGATGCTGCTGCTCCTGCGGCGCTCGTGTATGCTGGCTTCTGCACCCCCCTGCTGTCCCCTGCCCACGCGAGCACAACATGAGGAAAATTCATCCCATCAGACAGCAAGGAACCCGTCACAGGCAGCAAGGGTACGCCGTTAACGAACCAACCTACTTCAGTTTCCCGGGACCGTATTGCCGAATATGCTGTTGGTGTCAGCATGCCATGCATGTACTGCTCGAGAGTGCAACAACACGCCAGGGCAGCCTCCTTGTGCCAGCCTGATGGTGCCATCCAGAACCCCTAGATCCTACCAGGACCCAGATCCTGCCATACGAGCATGCCTATGATGACAGTGATGCTATACCTGCCTACCAGTATGGGATCGCGCACAACCAGAACATCCGGCACACATCAAAGCATGGTTCCACTCGCCTGTTGCACCACCTCCAACATTAGCCGCCGCCTCATGCGACACCCGGCCCACTGCCGACCCGACCCCACCCTGCGCCCGGTTGGCATCGCCAGTATAAGGAACACCGCGCGGCGACCTGCCACCGGCCTCTTGCGGAGGCTCCCCTCGCCCCGCCCTCACCGGCTGGGCCTGGTTGAACACGTCGAATGCCGGCCGGTCCACCACCACGCCCGCGGGAGGCTGAGCCAGAACACGCTCAGCCCCCGGCACGACCCGGCCCCCATGCCCCGCGGAGCCACCTTCCCCATGACTAGCCTTGCCGCGGGCTGCCCCTGCCTTTTCCCCTCCTCCCTTACCCTTGTCGTGGGCGAACTTGTCTTGGGGCGCAGGCCGGTCATCCAGAAGGTTCATGCGAGGAGTGTGCAGGGAGGCCGCCCTGCCAGGGTCACCCAGGTGCTTGCTCCTCCCGTGCCCCACTACATCGCCTGGGCTGCGGTCGTCGTGGCAAATGGCAGCAGAAGCGTACTCGCCACCGCCACCGTCACGGGAACTGCTGCCACCCGCAGCCTCCCTATGGCCAGCGCTGGCAGTCTCCTTCCCCCCCATGCCCACGTCGCCTAATAGGATCGCTCGGTCTGCCCGGTCCCATGCAGGCGTATGCGGAGCGACTGCTGGCTTCCCCCTTGGTGACATGGTGGCAGTCGTTGTTTGTGTTGTGCCACCGACGTCACCAGCCGTGTGAGGCATCCATGTGTCCGACGTGCCCCGCATGCGCGCCCGCATGCGTTGTCGTAGTTCGTCCGCCGCCGCCACCGCCTCAGCCGAGCCCTCGGCTAATAGCCCCGTGCTGCCACCTGCGCCAGCTGCCCTTGCAGAGCCTCCGCCCCCCCACCCCTGGTCTTGCCCACCCCCTTGCCATCCTCCTCCACCCAGGTGGCGTCGCCGAAGATGTTGGCTTTACTACTGGCGTACGAGGATGGTCCACCGGTGCGCGCTGCTGGCACGCTGGGTGCCTCCCCCCACGCCTCCCGCACCTTGCGAACACCGGCGCTGTCGCCAAAAGACTTGTCGCCAGAGACTTTGTCGCCAAAGGACTTGTCGCCGAAGGAATTCCCTCTGCTCCTGCCACCATCTGACATTAGCACCTCGCCACCACCCACTGGTCCACTGGAACCCCCAGCCCACCCACCGGGCCCCTCCTGCCATGCTCGGTCGCCCGCCCTCCTGTCTGGCTCCCTGCTGGAAAAGTCCCCCGCAGGATGGCTGCTGGCAGACGCCCCCCTTTGCTCGATACTACCATACCTAACCTCACCGCCTGCGGACCCTTTCGCACCAGGATGGAAGCTTTCCCCTGCAGCCTCCCCCTGCGCTCCCGGCTGGTAATACTCCACCATCTTCTTCAGCAGCCACAGCTCGCGCTCAGTGGGCACGTCCACCGAGGCGCGAGGAAAGGGGATGTCAACCCCACCCAACGCAGGCCCTTCGGTTTGCCGTGCCCTGGACCCGCGGCTTGGTGACGCAGGTGGTGGAGACAATGCGTGCTGGGATGTCGATGTGCCGCTACCAAATGTCATCATTGCGGCAGATGGCATGGATGTCCCCGCCTTGGATGCATTGGTCCATGGCACGCTGGCATCTGGGCCATCCCTGCCGGATGTGGCACCACCTCTACTGACACTGCTGCCGTCAGCCATGACAGTCTGACCTCCCTGGCTGGCACGAGTCGAGGGGTCCTGTAAAGTGTACACGAGATGGAACGCAAGGGGGTGCACGTGCGTGCGTGCGTGCGTGCGTGCGTATGCATGTATGAGTAGGAGAGGGTACATGGACATTGTGATGAGAATAGGTGTGTGTGTGTGTGTGTGTGTGTGTGTGTGTGTGTGCAAATGCATACCATTTTTATCTGTACGTACGGTCGCCTACACCCAAACAGGCACATGCATGACCAATCCGTGCATGCATGACCAATCCGTGCATGCATGACCAATCCGTGCATGCATGACCAATCCGTGCATGCATGACCAATCCGTGCATGCATGACCAATCCGTGCATGCATGACCAATCCGTGCATGCATGACCAATCCGTGCGTGCATGACCAATCCGTGCATGCATGACCAATCCGTGCATGCATGACCAATCCGTGCATGCATGACCAATCCGTGCATGCATGACCAATCCGTGCGTGCATGACCAATCCGTGCATGCATGACCAATCCGTGCGTGCATGACCAATCCGTGCGTGCATGACCAATCCGTGCGTGCATGACCAATCCGTGCGTGCATGACCACATTTCAAGACATCTATTTGAGTGCGAAGCTCATCATGCGTCATGCCCAAGTGGCAACCATCCTGCGGACTGTGGTGAATGTGCGGCAGCCACGATACATGCAACGAGATGGAAATGTAGATGGAGAGGTAGAGAATGCGAGAGGCACAAAAACCGCAGATGCATGATCAGAAATAACAACCACAGGTTGCTCTACCGCACCTGAAACCAGGGACCGCCGATAGGGGGAAAGCAAAACCAAGAATCCAAAGTTCAAGCAAAGATATTGGGGCTAAGGCGCGGGGGATGCATCGGTCGAGAGATAGCAGAGGAGACATGGCCAGCGCAGGCCCTACACGGCTGCCTCCAGTGCCGCCTGCCTCAACTGCCCCAAGTGCCATTACTGCCTCAGCTGCATGAAGTGCCACCTGACGCTGCTGCCTCCAATGCCACCCACCATCGACGTCGGGGCCGTGTGAGAGGCCGCACGCTTGGCTGCGGACAGCGCCGACTCCAGCTGCCTGTTGGATGGGTTGATCAAGTGCCGTTGGGGTAATGTGGTTGCGTGTTGGGCAGGGGCAGGGGTCCATTCGTGAGCATCGCAGCAACGCAAGCTTGTGGGGTGATGGTTCTTGTTCCTGTTCATGGACCACTTCCTGATGGACTAGGCAAGAGATGGCAAAGTGTGGCAGTATACTTACAGAGTGTAGTGCTTACAAAAATGCTGAAAGGTTGTTCCTGCGCAACTGTGTTAAGTCCATGTCAGTACAAGAGCCATGCCACGGTTTCACAAAAACTCCTGCTCGCGCTTTGAGTTATTCATTACCCTTACGAGAGGTATGTGTGAGCTCAGTGCTCCTTCCTTGCGCGGCTACTTGCAGCATCTCCTGTGCGGTCTGACCATGGCCGGGGCTTCCCGCGCGGCTCCCAAGTCAACTCTTACCCAGCAGCCATCCTCCCCGCAGTTGCCTTGAAGGCCGTGCATCCGTCGACATGTGTGTCCTTCCACCTTTCCTACTGGAGCAAACATTGGAGGTGTTGGCAAGCATCCGATAGCGCATCCCACAAATCTCGCACTTGCAAGATTGCGGATTGAGAAAAGCAAAACCTTCTCGCCCAACGCCCCCCCATCCCTTGCCTGCACGTCTGCAGCAGCCGGCGATTCTCCTCCTCGCTTTGCCGCCAGCGCAGCTCCAGCGACGCCAGCTGGCTCTGCTTTGGGAGGGGGTGACCGTGGTTTGCGGTGTTGGAATTGGCAGGCAGCGGTGCTTGGTGAGGATATGGGGGCGGGTGCAAGCAGTATGTGGGTGATGGTGTACACAAGCGCATGCATACCAGGCCAGCACGGCATACGCACGCTCGGGGCATGAGGCATGGCGGTCCAATTGGCTGGTGACGGCTGATAGAAGATCAGTGGACGGCAGCGTCTTCCTTCGGATGACAAATGGCTATAAATAGTTTTGACAGAAAAGAATTGCAAACTATATGCAAGGCCCCTGTTATCACGCCTGAAGTGATAGGGATTGTCACGTCTGCCAGCCAAAGCATGTTGAGAAAATACGCCTCGTCAAGGTTACTGAGTGCCGCATGGACAGAGGCATATCTGGGTGGTAGCTGACCAGGGCTGGGCGCCATTCCTCTGTCGCCATCACAACTATCGTTGCAAGCGCTTGTGGAGTACATACATCACAAGCATCGTGGTGAGCTGACATGAAAGGAGGCTGGCATAGTCATTCAAGTGCACGGCCACGCCACACTATCAAACATGCCCCCCCCCCCAAAGGCAGCTGCGCCACCTTTCTTGCTTGATTCAAAAAAGGTCGCTTCCACCTCACCTGGCTCTCCCCGCTGCTCTTCTCCCGGTCGAGCGACACGTTGGTCAGGGACTCGGCCAGGTTGCCCGCGTACGCACGCATCTCCGCCACGTCCGCCTCCGCCTTGGAGCACCGCGCCTGCAAGACCGGGGCAGATTATATTAGGCAGTTAACAAGTTGCTTATTTCATCTTCAAGTAGTTAACAAGTTGCTGATTTCATCTTCAAGTAGTTAACAAGTTGCTTATTTCATCTTCAAGTAGTTAACAAGTTGCTTATTTCATCTGCAAGTAGTTAACAAGTTGCTTATTTCATCTGTAAGTAGTACTGTGTTTGCTTTATTGCCATTCACCCCATACCACACTCATACCACACCTAACCTGTCAAAACCAGGGCACACAAAGTTCTCTCACAGCAAATCTCGTTCACCGATGGTTGGCGCCAGGGGAGCCAAGAGATACCAGAGGTAGGCGGAAGGGGGGGGGGGGGGGGGGGTGATGTTAGTGGTTACTAGCCGCGGATCAGCATGCTGGCACGCGGAGGGACAGGCACGGAGAAAAGGAGCAGGGCTAATGGGGAACAAAATGTGGTGGCGAGCGAGGGCTTTGATGAATCTTAATGGGATGGCTGCACCAGCGGATGATGGAAATCAAGGAAGGGCTGTACTGTAGCCTAGACAAAGGATGACACCGGCCTCCTGAACAAAAGTAGACGAGAGTCTCCCAACTGGTTCGCAGGCAGCTAGGAACAATGGACTTAAAAAGGGGCAGGTAAGGTGTAATCTGCTAGCAAAAAAATAATCAGATTGCGACCCTGGACGCTGTACGGCAGCTGCATGTCATGATCCAGAGGTGTGCCCCGATCCCCTTCACGATTTGTGGCCCTAACTAGGCCTAGACAACAAGCATGGGATCCAAACACAGGCGCACACCATCTTCCTCTATGTGGCCATACCTGGAGATTTGTGTTCAACTTGCGGAGAGACTCCATCTCTGCTGCCAGATCCCTGCCAGGGGGGCGGATGACGAGCGCATAGGCGTCACAACCATACATCAGCAGAGCTTGAGCATGTAACATGGTTGGCATAATGATTTAGCCTACATCTCCAACAACATGCATGCATGATCGAGGATTCTCGTCCTGCTACGAACGTTTCTAAACTAACACACTTTGTCCACGCCTTCATGTGTGCTCTCCTACACCAGTGTGCTGGGGGCGGGGGTTACATGTATGCCGCAACATACCTGTATGCTGCTGCTGAGCATCAGGCAAAAAACCTCCCAAAGCGGGGAGGCTCTTGACAACATAGTCTGTCCACAAGCCATGGCTCCTGCACGCGTCTTCCCACGCGCCCCCCCTTCTAGCTGCTGAACCCATCCGCTGGATCAGAAAGAAGAGGTGGTCCCCAAAGCCCAGCGCGCCCGCAGTGGCTCCCTGCGGCCTGCCACCGGATCACTGTGCCGTGGGGACCCCGCGGAAATGTTTACCTCCCCGAAGCACACTTTGCGGCGCGGGTATCGAGTCTGTCTATAGCGCTACTCCCCAGAGTTCCAGGCTGAACACAAGCAGCATGGCCATGCACAGACACGGTCAGAAGCACCGCCTTGCCAAACGCACAATAACATTCATACAGTGCTTCATAGTTCTCATAGAACTAGCTTATTATTCATGGTTCTCAAAGAACTAGCTTATTATTCATGATTCTCAAAGAACTAGCTTATTAAACATGGTTCTCAAAGAACTAGCTTGTTATTCATGGTTCTCAAAGAACTAGCTTATTATTCATGGTTCTCAAAGAACTAGCTTATTATTCATGGTTCTCAAAGAACTAGCTTATTATTCATGGTTCTCAAAGAACTAGCTTATTATTCATGGTTCTCAAAGAACTAGCTTAAAACGCAGGTCGCAGGGGTACCTGAGAGCGCGCCTGTCCACTTCTGAGCCCTGCTTGTACTGCTCCTGGGACTTCTCCAGGGAGGCTGTGCTGGCGATCTGCCCAAGGCAAGCGGCCGTGCAGAAACAGGGAAGACCAAAGAGACAAGATACCACCCATGCAACAGGCATTTGTACACAAACGAGATTATGAGCGCGCACGTGTTGCATCCAGCCAGTCTGCTTCCAGTGTCGTGCATGCCAAGCGCATAGCATGCATAGTTGATGAGGTGCGGGGCGAAATGTGTGTATGTGGGTGTAGGGTGGGGTGTTGGGGGTGTTTGGCCGGGGGGGGGGGGGGGAGGTGAATGAAGCGAATCTTCCCTTGCGAGAGAGGAATTTCATCGGAACGCGTGGTGCTTTGGTGGCTACTTCTGGCCGCGCTACCGGTTTGCTAGGTAGCCCCTAAAGTGGTTTCGATTCCGCCTTAGCAACAAACCAAGTAGACACATACAAAACGCTTGGCAAGCTGGCACTCTCTTCCGCCCAGAACCGCCCGCCCCCCCCCCCCCCCCGCCACACACACACCTCTCAAGTATTTAGTAGTATACACATTAAAAAGCGCAGCTGAAAGTAGAAATGAAATGACCGTGCGAACTCACACAGGAAGTTGGAAAGCTCTAAGTTGAATTAAAGCTAAACACAGGTGTAACTCCTCTCATCATACCTAGTAGCCCTGCAAGCCGATGGCCCCTCTCACCACACCTGGTCATCCTACCCTTCACCACACCTGGCCGTCCTACCCTTCACCACACCTGGTCGTCCTACCCTTCCCCATACCTGGCCGTCCTACCCTTCCCCACACCTGGTCATCCTACCCTTCACCACACCTGGTCATCCTACCCTTCACCACACCTGCTCATCCTACCCTTCCCCACACCTGGTCGTCCTACCCTTCCCCACACCTGGTCGTCCTACCCTTCCCCACACCTGGTCATCCTACCCTTCACCACACCTGGTCATCCTACCCTTCACCACACCTGCTCATCCTACCCTTCCCCACACCTGGTCATCCTACCCTTCCCCACACCTGGTCGTCCTACCCTTCCCCACACCTGGTCGTCCTACCCTTCCCCACACCTGGTCGTCCTACCCTTCACCACACCTGGTCGTCCTACCCTTCCCCACACCTGGTCATCCTACCCTTCACCACACCTGGCCGTCCTACCCTTCACCACACCTGGTCGTCCTACCCTTCACCACACCTGGTCGTCCTACACTTCCCCACACCTGGTCGTCCTACCCTTCACCACACCTGGTCGTCCTACCCTTCACCACACCTGGTCATCCTACCCTTCACCACACCTGGTCATCCTACCCTTCACCACACCTGGTCATCCTACCCTTCACCACACCTGGCCGTCCTACCCTTCACCACACCTGGTCGTCCTACCCTTCCCCACACCTGGTCATCCTACCCTTCCCCACACCTGGTCATCCTACCCTTCCCCACACCTGGTCGTCCTACCCTTCACCACACCTGGTCATCCTACCCTTCCCCACACCTGGTCATCCTACCCTTCCCCACACCTGGTCGTCCTACCCTTCACCACACCTGGTCATCCTACCCTTCCCCACACCTGGTCATCCTACCCTTCACCACACCTGGTCATCCTACCCTTCCCCTCACCTGGTCATCCTACCCTTCACCACACCTGGTCGTCCTACCCTTCCCCACACCTGGTCATCCTACCCTTCCCCACACCTGGTCGTCCTACCCTTCACCACACCTGGTCGTCCTACCCTTCCCCACACCTGCTCATCCTACCCTTCACCACACCTGGCCGTCCTACCCTTCACCACACCTGGTCATCCTACCCTTCCCCACACCTGGTCATCCTACCCTTCCCCACACCTGGTCATCCTACCCTTCCCCACACCTGGTCATCCTACCCTTCCCCACACCTGGTCGTCCTACCCTTCACCACACCTGGTCGTCCTACCCTTCACCACACCTGGTCGTCCTACCCTTCACCACACCTGGTCATCCTACCCTTCCCCACACCTGCTCATCCTACCCTTCACCACACCTGGTCATCCTACCCTTCACCACACCTGGTCGTCCTACCCTTCACCACACCTGGTCATCCTACCCTTCCCCACACCTGGTCATCCTACCCTTCCCCACACCTGGTCGTCCTACCCTTCACCACACCTGGTCATCCTACCCTTCCCCACACCTGGTCATCCTACCCTTCACCACACCTGCTCATCCTACCCTTCCCCACACCTGGTCGTCCTACCCTTCCCCACACCTGGTCGTCCTACCCTTCCCCACACCTGGTCATCCTACCCTTCACCACACCTGGTCATCCTACCCTTCACCACACCTGCTCATCCTACCCTTCCCCACACCTGGTCATCCTACCCTTCCCCACACCTGGTCGTCCTACCCTTCCCCACACCTGGTCGTCCTACCCTTCCCCACACCTGGTCGTCCTACCCTTCACCACACCTGGTCGTCCTACCCTTCCCCACACCTGGTCGTCCTACACTTCCCCACACCTGGTCGTCCTACCCTTCACCACACCTGGTCGTCCTACCCTTCACCACACCTGGTCATCCTACCCTTCACCACACCTGGTCATCCTACCCTTCACCACACCTGGTCATCCTACCCTTCACCACACCTGGTCGTCCTACCCTTCACCACACCTGGCCGTCCTACCCTTCACCACACCTGGTCGTCCTACCCTTCCCCACACCTGGTCATCCTACCCTTCCCCACACCTGGTCATCCTACCCTTCCCCACACCTGGTCGTCCTACCCTTCACCACACCTGGTCATCCTACCCTTCCCCACACCTGGTCATCCTACCCTTCCCCACACCTGGTCGTCCTACCCTTCACCACACCTGGTCATCCTACCCTTCCCCACACCTGGTCATCCTACCCTTCACCACACCTGGTCATCCTACCCTTCCCCACACCTGGTCATCCTACCCTTCACCACACCTGGTCGTCCTACCCTTCCCCACACCTGGTCATCCTACCCTTCCCCACACCTGGTCGTCCTACCCTTCACCACACCTGGTCGTCCTACCCTTCCCCACACCTGCTCATCCTACCCTTCACCACACCTGGCCGTCCTACCCTTCACCACACCTGGTCATCCTACCCTTCCCCACACCTGGTCATCCTACCCTTCCCCACACCTGGCCGTCCTACCCTTCCCCACACCTGGTCATCCTACCCTTCACCACACCTGGTCGTCCTACCCTTCACCACACCTGGTCATCCTACCCTTCACCACACCTGGTCGTCCTACCCTTCACCACACCTGGTCATCCTACCCTTCCCCACACCTGGTCATCCTACCCTTCCCCACACCTGGTCGTCCTACCCTTCACCACACCTGGTCATCCTACCCTTCCCCACACCTGGTCATCCTACCCTTCACCACACCTGGTCATCCTACCCTTCCCCACACCTGCTCATCCTACCCTTCACCACACCTGGTCGTCCTACCCTTCACCACACCTGGTCATCCTACCCTTCCCCACACCTGGTCATCCTACCCTTCCCCACACCTGGTCGTCCTACCCTTCCCCACACCTGGTCGTCCTACACTTCCCCACACCTGCTCGTCCTACCCTTCACCACACCTGGTCGTCCTACCCTTCCCCACACCTGGCCGTCCTACCCTTCCCCACACCTGGTCGTCCTACCCTTCCCCACACCTGGTCGTCCTACCCTTCACCACACCTGGTCGTCCTACCCTTCACCACTTCTGGTCGTCCTACCCTTCCCCACACCTGGTCGTCCTACCCTTCCCCACACCTGGTCATCCTACCCTTCACCACACCTGGTCGTCCTACCCTTCACCACACCTGGTCATCCTACCCTTCCCCACACCTGGTCGTCCTACGCTTCCCCACACCTGGTCATCCTACCCTTCCCCACACCTGGTCGTCCTACCCTTCCCCACACCTGGTCGTCCTACCCTTCCCCACACCTGGTCATCCTACCCTTCCCCACAACTGGTCGTCCTACCCTTCACCACACCTGGTCGTCCTACCCTTCACCACACCTGGCCGTCCTACCCTTCCCCACACCTGGTCGTCCTACCCTTCCCCACACCTGGTCATCCTACCCTTCCCCACAACTGGTCGTCCTACCCTTCCCCACACCTGGTCATCCTACCCTTCACCACACCTGCTCATCCTACCCTTCCCCACACCTGGTCGTCCTACCCTTCACCATACCTGGCCGTCCTACCCTTCACCACACCTGGTCGTCCTACCCTTCCCCACACCTGGTCGTCCTACCCTTCCCCACACCTGGTCGTCCTACCCTTCCCCACACCTGCTCATCCTACCCTTCACCACACCTGGTCGTCCTACCCTTCCCCACACCTGGTCATCCTACCCTTCCCCACACCTGGCCGTCCTACCCTTCCCCACACCTGGTCATCCTACCCTTCCCCACACCTGGTCATCCTACCCTTCCCCACACCTGGTCGTCCTACCCTTCCCCACACCTGGTCGTCCTACCCTTCACCACACCTGCTCATCCTACCCTTCCCCACACCTGGTCATCCTACCCTTCCCCACACCTGGTCATCCTACCCTTCACCACACCTGGTCGTCCTACCCTTCACCACACCTGGTCGTCCTACCCTTCACCACACCTGCTCATCCTACCCTTCACCACACCTGGTCATCCTACCCTTCACCACACCTGGTCATCCTACCCTTCCCCACACCTGGCCGTCCTACCCTTCCCCACACCTGGTCATCCTACCCTTCCCCACACCTGGTCATCCTACCCTTCACCACACCTGGTCGTCCTACCCTTCACCACACCTGGTCATCCTACACTTCACCACACCTGCTCATCCTACCCTTCCCCACACCTGGTCGTCCTACCCTTCCCCACACCTGGTCATCCTACGCTTCACCACACCTGGCCGTCCTACCCTTCCCCACACCTGGTCATCCTACCCTTCACCACACCTGGTCATCCTACCCTTCACCACACCTGGTCATCCTACCCTTCCCCACACCTGGTCATCCTACCCTTCCCCACACCTGCTCGTCCTACCCTTCCCCACACCTGGTCATCCTACCCTTCACCATACCTGGTCATCCTACCCTTCACCACACCTGGTCATCCTACCCTTCACCACACCTGGCCGTCCTACCCTTCCCCACACCTGGTCATCCTACCCTTCACCACACCTGGTCATCCTACCCTTCACCACACCTGCTCATCCTACCCTTCCCCACACCTGGTCGTCCTATCCTTCCCCACACCTGGTCGTCCTACCCTTCACCACACCTGCTCGTCCTACCCTTCCCCACACCTGGTCATCCTACCCTTCACCATACCTGGTCATCCTACCCTTCACCACACCTGGCCGTCCTACCCTTCCCCACACCTGCTCATCCTACCCTTCACCACACCTGGCCGTCCTACCCTTCCCCACACCTGGTCGTCCTACCCTTCACCACACCTGGTCGTCCTACCCTTCCCCACACCTGGTCGTCCTACCCTTCCCCCCCCTTTTTCGTCCTACCCTTCACCACACCTGGTCGTCCTACCCTTCCCCACACCTGCTCATCCTACCCTTCACCACACCTGGTCATCCTACACTTCCCCACACCTGGTCATCCTACCCTTCACCACACCTGGTCATCCTACCCTTCACCACACCTGGTCATCCTACCCTTCACCACACCTGGCCGTCCTACCCTTCCCCACACCTGGTCATCCTACCCTTCACCACACCTGGTCGTCCTACCCTTCACCACACCTGGTCATCCTACCCTTCCCCACACCTGGTCGTCCTACCCTTCACCACACCTGGCCGTCCTACCCTTCCCCACACCTGGTCGTCCTACCCTTCACCACACCTGGTCGTCCTACCCTTCCCCACACCTGGCCGTCCTACCCTTCCCCACACCTGGTCATCCTACCCTTCACCACACCTGGTCGTCCTACCCTTCCCCACACCTGGCCGTCCTACCCTTCCCCACACCTGCTCATCCTACCCTTCACCACACCTGGTCGTCCTACCCTTCCCCACACCTGGTCGTCCTACCCTTCACCACACCTGGTCATCCTACCCTTCACCACACCTGGTCGTCCTACCCTTCCCCACACCTGGCCGTCCTACCCTTCACCACACCTGGCCGTCCTACCCTTCCCCACACCTGGTCGTCCTACCCTTCACCATACCTGGTCGTCCTACCCTTCCCCACACCTGGTCATCCTACCCTTCCCCACACCTGGTCGTCCTACCCTTCACCACACCTGGTCATCCTACCCTTCCCCACACCTGGTCATCCTACCCTTCCCCACACCTGGTCGTCCTACCCTTCCCCACACCTGGCCGTCCTACCCTTCCCCACACCTGCTCATCCTACCCTTCACCACACCTGGTCGTCCTACCCTTCCCCACACCGGGTCATCCTACCCTTCCCCACACCTGGTCATCCTACCCTTCCCCACACCTGGTCGTCCTACCCTTCACCACACCTGCTCATCCTACCCTTCCCCACACCTGGTCGTCCTACCCTTCACCACACCTGGTCGTCCTACCCTTCACCACACCTGCTCATCCTACCCTTCCCCACACCTGGCCGTCCTACCCTTCACCACACCTGGTCGTCCTACCCTTCCCCACACCTGGTCGTCCTACCCTTCCCCACACCTGGTCGTCCTACCCTTCCCCACACCTGGTCGTCCTACCCTTCACCACACCTGCTCATCCTACCCTTCACCACACCTGGTCGTCCTACCCTTCCCCACACCGGGTCATCCTACCCTTCCCCACACCTGGTCATCCTACCCTTCCCCACACCTGGTCATCCTACCCTTCCCCACACCTGGTCGTCCTACCCTTCCCCATACCTGGTAATCCTGCAGCTGCACCGTCAGCCGCCGGTTCTCCTCCACCAGATACGTGCACCGCTCCCGCGCGTCCCTCTCGCGCTTCTCCGCCACTGCACAGGCAGCAGGCACCCGGGGGGTGACCCAAGCGATACAATTTGTTGATGGTATACCTACAGTCAGCCAGGGCCAAACTAACCCAGAGGCTACACGATGCACAGGGGCCAGCGCATGCTCTCATGATACAGTTTGCAAAGCCAGGCATGCTGCGATTCCTGGACACTGGCGGTGGACTGATGGCTTAGTCCGAAAGTTTGTCCAAGCCGGTAACACGCACGACGTAGCCCTATCAGGCACCCTGATAAAAGAAGGCCTCCCACAGGAGTGAACTATGGACACGTGTTTACATGGAATGCCAATACACCCTCAAAGGAAGTTACATTAGGGCATCAAGCGGACCGCCGGTACTGAATCAGGGGTCCTGCAAGTACAAGCACACAGGCACAATTCCAAAACCGTACTTCATCATTGCTTGGGCAGCACTGGAACCCCAGCAGTAAGCAGCAGCTTGGAAACCTGGAATGTGTGGCAGTCAGTGCGCCATCCCCTGAGCTGTCCCAGCCCCTCGCATGAAACCGGGGTGTGACAGTGTTGTAGGCATATCTGCTGTGACTGTCTCATTGATATCATTGGCTTGCAAGGCACCTCGCTCAACATCCTTCCGCAAGCAAACATGCACAAGGAAAGACAAGGGTGAGCTGAAGAAGGAAAATGCCGAATCATGACAGAGTGTATACTATAAGTAGTCTATTATAATCTAAAGCCAATATCATTTATTTCTGCCATAGTATTACTATTACTATTATATATTACTATTACTATTACTGTTATTTCTGCCATACTCTTACTCTTACTCTTACTCTTACTCTTACTCTTACTCTTACTCTTACTCTTACTCTTACTCTTACTCTTACTCTTACTCTTACTCTTACTCTTACTCTTACTCTTACTCTTACTCTTACTCTTACTCTTACTCTTACTCTTACTCTTACTCTTACTCTTACTCTTACTCTTACTCTTACTCTTACTCTTACTATTATTTCTGCCATACTATTACTATCGACATCGCTTACTCTGAGACTCCACCTCCACTTTCTTCCACCGCATGTCCATTTCCTTGATCTTGTCCTGCAGCTCCAGCACCGTCACATGCGCTCGGTCCGCCTGCGGTGCGAAGAAACGGGCAGCAAGGGGGAGGGGCACAAGAGATCGGTATAAGAGGATGCCAGCGGTAGCTGCCATAATTCTGGCTGATGCAAGCAAAGTAGATGTGCCCAGAAATGCATGTGTCAGATGGGAAATGCAGAGCAGTTGTTGACGTGGCAGCGATTGCAAGAAAGGACAGCCAGTAGTGTGCTCCTCGAACCATTCCTAGGATCTGAGCAAGTCCTTTTCTGAAGAAGAAATCCCAGGCCGTCCTTAGAAGGTTACTCTGACGTCGAGTATGCGAGGTACCCAGCAGCTTCAAGGACAATGGTCGTGAAAGCGAGACGACCATGACAACGCGCTTTCCAGACCCACATCATCCCTGTGTCTCATCACGCAGGCCATATCTGCACCGAGAGGAGTTCATCGATCCATAAGCGGTTGTGAAAGCATGCCCCCCTCCATGGACCACCGCAGGGTGCGAAGCAAGCAACATTCCACTGCTGGCGGGTCCTGCAGCTACACTCCAGCGGATGGCGCCATATACGCCTATTAGCACATTCTAATTCAGCAACATCTGTACAGGAAGAAATACCTGGGTCAGCCCCGCAGCTGGTAGAAACCCTCCCTAATGTCACCGCTGACTGTAATAACAACATAGCCATGACGCATATTATATAACAATATCACCATTATGTAGACCGTACCTACCAGCCCTGCGCTCACCTTGGCGACTGCGCTGTCTCTCTCGGCCTCCGCCTTCTTATGCTGTTCCGTCACGTCCCTCACTTTGCTCGCCAGCACGGCTGCGTGCTGCTCCTCCTGCACCAGGCGCGCCTGCAGCGACACGATCTGCTTGCGCGCGGCACGCCACTCCTGTAACAAGAGTGCGCCGCCATGCAGGTGGGCATGAAGGCAATTGAGACACTGTCACTTTGTTTTGACCAATGGGCAAGCATTAAATCGTGAAAGCGTGGCACTAGCCCACATGTATATGGCGAGGTTTTTCTTGCATCCCTTCCAAAGTAAGGGGGCCATGAGAAGGACATGGTGGCAATGCCCCAGCAACGAAGTTGATTGATGCAGGGAATGATCCAGGAGTTCCATTCCTCTTCAGACATGCCGCAGGAATACCATTCAAGTTCAAGTGATGCAGTCAGCAAGGGAGGCCGAACATGGGTATCGAACACCTTGCATAAAACGAAGATGTCCTCACATCCAAGAGTTCGCACAGGCATTAAAAAATGAGAGGCAACGGGACTGTCACAATGTCCTCCCACCAGTGCTTCGAAAGTATGCTTGGGTCTAAGAAGCCAACACACATACCCATTATTCCACGATGTCAACCCCACGACATCGCCACACACACATGGATATATCCACGATATAACTCCCATGAGATAACCCCCCCACACATATCCATTATTCCACGACATAACTCTAATGAGATACCCCCCCACACACATATCCATTATTCCACGACATAACCCCCGCGACAGCCCCGCAGCTGCAACTTTTTCCTAATCCAACTCCCCGTAGCTGCAACTCGCGAGAAGTATCCCACTGGTGCCCCGTTGGGCGCCGGCGACATACCTGCAACGTAGGCAGTGACTCGTCGGCTTCTATTTCGGACGCCGCGCGAGTGGAACCCCCCGAGTGGCGGCGCGACAGGCTGGTGTTCTTGATGTCCTCCCCAACCCCGCTGGTTGGTGCCCAGTTCTGGTGCATGTGGAAACAAAGAGCGGTCCGTGCGAGCAGGTTAGCACAGTCCTCTGCATTGCTGGGGTTTCTATGCAAAAGGGAGCAAGGATGATATTTTCTAATAATATATATAAACCCAGTAATACCAAGGGAATGGTGCCAATCGAAATATATATAAACCCAGTAATACCAAGGGAAAGGTGCCAATCGAGGACACCCCAAAGTGTGCCCACTGTCTGCACACCACTGTGTGTGTCTCCATCTCCCCCGAGGACATCTTTCCGATATGCTATGTATAACACACATAACTTCTTACACAGAACTCGCGTGCCTACTTTGCTGGAAGGCAGCTATGCAGAAGAGCATGCACACGTAAAAACAAAACCGATCAAACATTTTTATGAAGACCACTTTGTGTGCGTTAACAAACATCACGCCCTCACACCTCGGGCCTTTACTAATCAACAAATGCGGTGCTGACAGGTGGCATGCTGATAGGTGGCCTGTGCTGGTAGGCGGCTGCCGCCTCAATTCCCTTCGCTGTGGGAAGTGTAGGGCGTCCAACTCATTTTGCGACCCTAAACCCAAGGTTACGCAACACCGATCCTAAAGCGATTATCACTCGTCCCCAACTGTCCTGGGCAATCAAAATCGCTTCCTTTCCGTTGCCTGCCCAAGCCGACCGCTAATCCCACGCCTGCCCTGCCCTAAGCGCGTAACTTGCCGCTGAAAGACCCAATACTCACTGCGAACCTACCTGGGCTCCACCCGGACCTTCGACCCCACCCCCGCTGGACACCTGCGTTGGCTGCGTCGGTGACGCCACCGCCCCTTTGGCACTCATGCCAGCCGGCTGGGCCCCCGCTTCCTCCTGGGCAGGAGCAGCAGCGCCCTGGCCCACAGCAACCATTGGGCTGGGCCCTGATGGCGCCAAGTAGGTCTCTACGTTGCTGACTGTTCGTGAGGGCAGGGATGACCACGAGTCTGTCAACGAGTCAATGCTGCCAACGGAGCTCCTCGACGCATGCCCACGTGCCGCCCCTTGCCCTTGTGCTTGCCCTTGTGCTTGCCCTTGCGCTTGCCCTTGCGCTTGCACTTGCCCGGCCCCTGGGCTGAGCCCTTGCGCTAACTTGTGCCTTTGCCCTGGGCTTTGCCCCTGCATTTGTACTTGCGCTCGCGGGCTCAACTCCTGCCCTTGTGCCTGCATCTGTCCCTGGCTTTGGTTGTTGCCTCGCCACGAGCCACCGCCACTGCCTCCGCCGCTAAGCCTCCGCTCCGCTTCTTCTGTCAGCCGTCAAACAAACGCGGTCGCAAACAACACACAGACAGCCATAACACAGGAGTAAGTGCATCCCCAGGAGCCGCTAGGTGGGAAGGATTAGCCCCCTCCAAATGTTACAATCTGCATTATGCCTAGTAAACATTTTCCAGCATGACAATATGACACCATGACAAAATGAAAAAATGACACGATAATAAGATGATGACACCGCAACTCAGCAACATGGCAGCAGGCAGTGCAACGGTTGCAGCAGCGGTCGCAACGAACCGTAGCTCAGTATCGGCGGTTGCTGCGACAGCCGCACATCCCCAAACCCGCCGTCATCGTACCCCCGCCCACCCTGCAGTGCGGTGACGCCCCCATAACGCAGCACCCGCGAGGTGGCGGCCAGCGGCGCCGACGGCTCCGCGTCCCCCACAGGGTCCCAGCCAGGGCTCAGCCGGTCGCCCCCCTGGTAGACACCGCCGACGTCCCACACCCTGGCATCCGCCCCCCGTCCGGCCCCAATGTCTTGCGGGCTCAATGACGTGCGTCTGCTGTTCGCATACGGCACATCGTACTGCCCCTGCCCTGTCGCTGGCCAGGGAGGCATGTCGGCAGGCAGCTTGCTACGGGACGCACGAACCGTGTCGTGTCTGCTACCCGCACCACCTGGCGGCGGCCCCCCCTTGAGCAGTTTGCGGGAGAGTGCCAGCTGTCGCTGCAGCAGATGGGCATCGGTGTCCTGGCCGGCACGACTGGCTGGTGGGGCATGCTGGCTTTGGATGCTGGCGCCGCCACCACCGCGCTCCTGTCGCATGTCCCTCTGCATGGCAGGTGCGGTGTGGGTCACCGAGTGTTGCTGCTGCGTTGTCACTACAAGGTAAGTGTTCACAGCAGCAGGGACAGGGAGGCTCGCTCCAGGGGACGACCCGTGGCCGACAGGGCCCGAGGAGGGAGAGAGCCAAGGACAGAGATACCAATCCCAATCAACCCACAGGAAACTATGCCAACATGCCAACAAGAAAGGCCCCACTTACCGGGATGGAATTAAGGAGCTGAATGGCAAAAATGCACGTGAATCAGGCCGATGCGCCGTAAGGGCGGCAAGGAAGCGTTGAGTAGGACCTGGAACTCTGCAGCACAACGTGAGCACCTGTGAACAGGTATCATATGTTTGGAAGGTCCTTTCCTGCTTTCGCTAAACCAATTTCTTTTCTATAGGGGGGGTTAGATCCGTATACATGGCAATTCCTGCTCGAATATGTAAAATGTGGCCCACTGGACAAGCCGCCTTACCCCAGATGGATGTTGAGCCGGACGGAAGCTCGAGTAGCTGGACAAGGACTGATCCAACGCGGCGTTTGCCGGGAGGAAGTGACTCTCGGCAGACAGCTCGTCCATCGGCGCCTCTGATGATAAAAATGCCAACATATTTTGCCAGCAAGGGGTCGTCCGTTTGTGGGCGCGCGCCCGACGGTAAATGCGATCAAACAGGACACACCCGTGAGAGTTGCGCATTAAACCAGGTATCTCAAGCAACTGCGACCCATGAAAGGTTAAGGTCGAGGGAGAAGACGGGACGGATAAGTAATGGCCGAAGCACCGAAGACCCGGTGATTACCTGTAGGCACAATAGACATTACACGTGGTCATGGACATAAAAAAGATGCTTACCCCATGACTGACGTAGGTTAGCCATCGGCAGCGGTTTCTTTCACCGAACAAGTATTCGAAACGATAGCAAATTTATGGTCGCGATTACACTCTGGCTTGTTGTTTCCCTCACGCGCCCACACTGCGCGCCGGCAGGGTGATGCCTAATGGATCACCAGTCCAGCGACTACGTGATCAGACGGGCACGCGCATGGCCCTTGCGTTTTAGTCGTCACTTTTGGATAAAATTTGCCTATTACAACCTTCCCAAATTGATTTGCCAGTTAAAAAAGCAAGGGTTTTGCAATGAAATGAATGCGATGCGACCACCACAACAACAGCCGACGCCCTGTGCTGGCGCCATATTTGAGTTGGCGGGAACGGTGGACCTAATCAATAATGCTGCCAACATGGTGGCACGCGGTCGGGCCCGCCGCGCCGCTGGGTCGTCCGGACGGGACCAGGACCGAATTTCTGTACGCGTGCCCGGCCGGGGCCCCGCCAACCTCGCCGGTCTCAAGTTTGGACCGCGGCGAAGGCCACAGCGGCATTCATGACTCTTGCCGCGGGTATCCTGTGTCGCATTCTGCAGTCCTGAGGCATTATAAACCCCAAGTTATCATGAATCTGTGACCGATGAAGTTGATGTTGTAGATAGACTATTTTAGACCGGTAGGATCATTGTGTGTCTCCATCCATCCATCCACCGGGGTTAATAATGCTCCGTGACTCCCCAACGGGAGCACGAGTCTAATTAATTAATTATTTAATTATCATGAATCGGCCGGGTTGTCAGCGTACCGTACATCTGGACTACACTGGTCAGTGTAGTGAGCGACAGACCGACCTCCGGTCGCTGTCAGTACATATGCAACGAGCCGGCCACCTGGTAGTGCCTAACCATCCTTATTCGAGCACTAGGCCAGCTCTGAAGTCAGATATAAATAATACGGATGCGCTGGTTGTCTCCTTGATAAATATCAAGGCATAGTTGTCTCACTTCATATCGTGCAAAACTGACATGTCACAAACTACATCCAGATGTTGCTGGATGACCTAGTGGTCCCAGCCCAGTTTGAACACCGCATATCCACTCTCTCTCCCTTCTTTGGACTGCCATGCAGAACAAGACGCGGTGGCAGAAGATTGTCAAGGCTCACACGGCAGCCCCTGTCTGTGGGCAAGCCTGGCACCTCCCCCCAAGAGGCGACGGCGTTTTGATGAGTAGTGTAGGATTTTTCTAGACTAGATAGCTTATCTAGAGTTAGGTTAGCTCGATTACGCGGCTCCTTCCACTCCACCCATCCATCAAGGAATATGTGCTACATGATCTCCCAACCGACGGAGGCATGTTATTATAATTTAATTTAATTTAATTTTTAATATCGTGCAATAACTGAGTTAGCTCATATGTGCAAGCTGCATTGAGCAAACTACCGCTCTTTCAAGAAGATTTACCGACCTGCGCGATGCAGTTGTCCCATTAATTAAGATATACCGAGCCTGAACATGCATGCGTTTCGACCTGTGTTTGGGCTTCAGGAGCGAGCTAGAGCTGTGGTTGGTCAGCTATAGTGTCTGAGCCGAAGATTGAGAACCTACTTCACCACGATTCCACCGTCCACGTATGCTTCCGGCTCGTTGTTGTAGCGATTTTATCGTACAATTTGCACATTGCTGAGCAATTGCGTCGTTAAATTAAATTAAATTAAATTAAATTAAATTATAACATGCCTCCGTTGGGCCTCCGGGAGATCATGTAGCACATATTCCTTGACGCCATACTCAAGAACTTCGACATGGAAGAAGGTGAGAATTCCGAGAAGCTTGCACGTGCATTTGAGATCGGCAAAATCCTTGCACGCATGGGCCTTCTTGGTGAGATCAAGCTGACCACCCACCGCGCCTCCCCCGCGCGCGAGGTAAGGCAGGGGCGCCTCCGCTTCTTCTCATGCATCTTTGAGAGCCCAGCGGACAAGATTTCGTTTCTCAGACGCCGCAAGCCGCTCGATCGAGAAGACTCACTTCACCGTGGACGACGACTTGACCCTGGCACAGCAACAACGGCGACGGGAGCTATGGCCGACAGGTCTACCTCCAGCTCCGGCAGACCAAGGCGGGCCAGCCGGTGTACTGGAAGGGGGCGGCCATCTACGTCGGCCACAAGCCCTGGCACGCGACCCCCTCGACCAGACGACCACCGCGGCCCCAGCAACCCCAGCCCCAGCCTAGGGGAATACAGCAGCAGTAGTGTAGAATAGTTAGACAGTGGCCTTGTACATGCCCGCCTACTACAGGCACTATACCAGCTTAGGCCTAGCCTTTTTAGTCATGTACATGTGTGCCTATGATGAGCCACCCCCCAGATGATGCCTAGCTTTATTTAATTATGCAGTGCCCATGCAGGGAGTCCCTCCCTGCTGAGAAGCCATGCCCTAGGACTTGTATAGGGCCATGATGATCTTCCCCCACATGACATACTCCCCCTTAGCTGGGCATAGTGAACGACTCGAAAACGCGGAAAAGATAACGGCAGGCTCGAGCTACCATGGTCCGGATTCTCCCGATTTCTGGCCTGCGCTGGTTGTCTCTTTGATAGTGTGAAGATCATGAGGGTGCAGGTGCCGCCCCTGGTGCACCTATAGAGCAAGGGTAGCTTACATTCCCACCCTTGCATGAAGTAGCCTAGAATGTATTCAAAGCCATAAGCCCCTTCTCAGGGATATGTGCTACATTTACTCCCAATGGAGTGATGTTGATAATTAATTAATGGTGGAGTGGAGGGAGCCGCGTAATCTAACTAATTCCTAACGCTAATCTATCTAGTCTAGAAAAAATCCTATCTACCCTACTCATTAAAACGCCTCCTCCTGTTGGGGGGAGGTGGCTTGCCCACAGGGTCGGGCGTGTGAGCCTTGACAATCTTCTGCCACTGCGTCTTGTTCTCCATGGTGGCAGTCCAAAGAAAGGAGAGAGAGTGGATGCGGTATATTCCGAAACTGGGCTGGGACCAGTAGGTCATCCAGCAACATCTGGATGTATTTTCTGATTTGGCAACATCTGGATGTAGTTCGTGACATGTTTCCCTACCCTTTGGGGAATGCCCTTGGCCTGGCCTGGCCTGGCCTGGCCTGGCCCCGGGGCCAGGCCAGGTCAGAATATGCCGCCCTGGCTGGCCAAGCCGCTGGGGGCCTGCCAGACCAAGGGCGGTGTCGACCTGGCTGGTGCGAGCAAGGTGTCCTACAAATGCTATCCTACGCTGTCTAATCTCGTCCGAAATATTTACGAGGCATGCCCTGATACAAAGATTCTAATGACGGGCGCTTGGAAAACCCTACGTTAAGGACCTGTCGGAGCATCCTGTAAACTGTGCCGTCTAGCTTAGCTGCCAGTGTGGGTGTGAGTGTCCACGCCTCGGCACCATACGTGAGCACCGTGAGGACGAGGACCTTGACGAGCATGCGCTTGCGGTGCTCGCTCAGGCCCTTGGAGCGCCAGTAGGTGTTGAGCGAAGGAAGCCTAGCCCAGGCCAGGCCGATGCGGGTGTCCACATCGTCGGCGGTGTCAGGGAGCCAACTCCCCAACAGTTTGAAGCGATCGCGGAACGGGACCTCCGTCCCGTCGAGCAGGCGCGGCAGCGGCGGTGTACTGGAGGCCCCAATCACCATCGCCTCAGTTTTGACACTAATCTCCAACCCCACTGCCCTCGCCTCCAGGCCCAGACAGTCCAGCCAGGTCTGAATGTGCTCGGGGCTCGCGATGAGGGTGGTGTCATCCGCACAAATCAGGTCGGCCAGGCGGTAGCCAGTGCCAACCCTGCCGTGCGCGCTAGTTGTTAATGATGTCCAAGCCTGGCTCGAACCCCTTAAGAGCAGTAAAGCGCGCACGTGCCCGGCGCATGACGTGATCCACGACAATAATGAACACGTATGGGGACAGGACACAACCTTGCCACACCCCGTGGTGAAGGGGGAATGGTGGGGTGGTGCCTTCCGCAGTCCGCACTACTGCCTGTGAGCCCTCATACAGGCGGCGATCATGGCAGCATGCAATAAACGCCAGCTGGTGGTACCCGATCCAGAGCTAGGATGGCCCAAAGAGCCTCCCAGAGGACCGTGTCAAAGGCCTTGATATAGTCAACAAAAATGAAGACCAACGGCAAACTGTCAGGGGGAAGGCGACGCACCTCCTCCATCAACCGGCGCGCGACAAACACAGCCATGACAGTGTTACGACCACGACGGAAACCCATCCGAGACTCACCCAGGTGTGGGTCCAGCGCGGTGCGGAGCCTGTGCAGCATCATGCGCATGAATTAGACCTTCAGCGCGGCGCTCTGGAGGCAGGTCGACACCCCGATAGTTACCGGGGTCAGCAGCAGAGCCCTTCTGTTGCAGAGCCCTTCAATTGCGTCATTGATTTAGATTAAGTTAGACAACTGTTGAGATAGATGAAGGAGCTCGGCCTGGACCACACGCGTGCGCTAGCGCTCACAACAACGGCATTGCATGCATGCATGGGCTAAACAATTCAAACAAGCCACATGTTTGCCACATGTATGGGGATATCCAAAATTCATAAATTACTTACTCATCATGGTTGTCCAAAGTCATAACTACAAAGGCTGCTAATGGGAAAACCAGCGCAAATATCCAATCATAATGATGGTTGTCTCCTTGATAATGCTGGTTTGATACTGCAGCTTTGAAAATGCAGGTCACCTCATTGTATATACAGCTCCCGGTTTTAGGTTAGCTGCCACGATGGGATCTAGTATTGACTAGTATGGAAGGCAGGATGCCCCTGGGCACAAAGCATGGGATGCGATGATGGCCGCACAGATGCCAACATCCCAAAATAGCAGTGCATTCAACAATATCCAGAGAAGTTCTATACGTCTCACCACCAACAGAGGCAAAGTTGCTATGGGCAAAAACAAGCATTGCGCCAGAGATTTTGCAGTTACACAACGGCCATGACATTTTGGTTGCCCTGGGCTTTGCGGCGCACCAAACCGTCCCTGGCCCGCCACCCCTCCGTCCACCACATCACGATGCGTTACCTGTTGTGGATTGAAGGTGGCTCATCCAACCCAGCAGATACGGAAAATTGCCTCCAGACAACGACCTACTCACGGAAGGGAGACAACCAATTACTGGCTTCCTCTTTCCAGGTGATTGCAAGGCCCTCCATCCCTTGGGGGCGCATGCTTCTCAATGAGCACTTGCATCCGTCACGCAAGCCAGCTGCAGACACCGAGACATCCCTGCACAGTGCACTCTGAACGGCAGCCTCCGGTGATGCCTCGTCATGCCCAGCTGATTGACACCCTCGGCTAAGCAGTACTGCCCGAGGTCATGTCGTTACAGCAACCCAGCAGAGGAAGAGCACGCAACATTGTAGTGGGACAACCTCAACAGGGGTTGCCTGCTACCCCTGTTGGGCTTCAGCCACCAGGCAACTTGCTAGCGCCTCCATGGTACAACCAACCTCCCAACGGTTAAGATTCTTTGTTATGGGGCTTTCATCAGCTGCTGCACCACACTCGAGTTGCCCCTCGCCTTGCCTCAAGTTCCCCCATCCCCCGTCGGCAACCATCGAGCTTGTCCAACGTCCCGATGGCCTCCTGTAACCGCCTGTGGTAGCAACTGTGGGGTCCCTCCGTTTTCCACCACGCTCGCTTGCCGGTCGTCCTCGAGCAGCCGACGGTCACCCCGCATAGCTCTGCCCTCCTTTGAACAGTAAATCCTTCTTCTGTCAACCGGTGCGCCATGTATACATCACAGCAGAGCATATGCGCGACAGAAATATCGCATGAGTCTCGATGGTCCCCGCCTCGTAGAGGGCGCCTTCATCCCCTTGGCAGTGGTACAGAGAGTTCCCCACTAACTCATGTTGTGAGGAAGCACCCTAGTCAGACGTTTCATACAACGGACTCCGGATTCAAGCTGATGGGAACGCAGGCTCCCTACTTGGTATGCATGGGGAAGGATGCTTCCGACTCAGCCGTACTTGACAGCTGGCACCTCCCTAGCCGGCCTTACAGGACAGCCACCCCCTTAGTCGACCTTCTTGTCGCTGGACCGCGACCATTCCTGCTTGTCCATGGCCTTGACTTGTGCGCGCAGGTTCTCGCACTCGTCCATAATGCGTGCGTACTCGAGCGCCTGCCCGTCCACCTGCTTGCGGATGGCCATCACGCTCGCCTCCGCCGCCTTGGCGCGCTTCTCCGCGTCCGCCTCGCGGCTGGGTGGTTGAAGTCATGGTGGGGGTGGGGATGTTGGCGTTATGGTGGGGGTGGGGGTGGGGGCTTGTAGAACGGGGGGGGGGGGGGGGGGGGGGGGGGGGGGGGGGGGTCATGAGGGGAGAAGGTGCGCAGCATGTGCAGAACATGATGGTGAGGAAGGACACCGTACTTAGTATAGGAAGGACACGGGGAGGGAAAGAGAAGCGATAGGAGAAAGCCAGGGGGGAAATTAAAAAGAAAAAAAGGAATGGCACAGCGGCTGTGGGAGGTGTATATAAGGGGGCCAAAGGGAGGCGGGCCACACAGAATGTGGCATGGCTCTCTCATGCACACAGAAGGGCACGAAACCTGCCTGGAGGAAAAGCAAGGTTGAGCCATGGTAGCTGGCACCTCTACTTCAGTTTCTGTCCCTAGCCAAGAATAAGACGTGGGCAACAGCTCTTGCTTGTAGGGAAAGGTGAAGGTGGCCCGGTTGAGGGATAAAGCCAGCATCAAGCTCCAACCTAACAAGCGCAAAGGACCACCGTCTATCACACCACGCGTCCCACTCTTGGCCAGCTCTTGTCTCAAACCAGCAAGCCAACCACCAACCATAGGAGAAGCCTAGCACCCCACCTCTTGCCCACCTCTTACCTCATAGCAAAGCAGCAATATTATCTCACAGTACAATAACCATCCCCACCCCTTGAAACACAAGCAACAAAATCACCCCACAGTACCATGATTTCACAGCCATCACCCCACCTCTTGGCCACCTCCTCCATCTCGACCGCCTTTGCCTTGGCCGCGAGCGCCGCCTCCCTGTCCTGGTTGAGCGACTTAACCAGCTTCTTCAGCGTCATCAGCTCCTCCTCCACCTCGGCGGGCACCACGCTGGGCACCTTGACGCCTGCGGGGCCCAGCTTGGGCTCCGCCACCTTGGCACCCGCCTTGGCCGCGTTCTCTGCCTGGTGGCACGGGCGGGTGGTGGGTGACAGCATGCAGGGCACAAACGGGAAGAACAAGGCTGAGATGGGTACGCGTGTGCTGGCATTAACATGTAACACCATTAACATAAGAGCACTGTAGGCAGGATGCGATTGGGGACGAAAACCGCATGACAATGCCGCACAAGGTACAAGGCAAGCACCAAACATGCAGCGCACAACCGTACGCAAAAGAGGGGTGGATAAAAAGACACCACAGGTCGTCCAAAGAGCAATATGGACCATGGGGATCTGGAGGAGGCCCTGTTTTGCTTGCGTGTACAATCCTGACCACACACATCATACGCGTGGACCCCGGCGGGCTGGGCACGCATTGCCAAACGCTAGAACCCACCATATCCCCTGGGCGGGTGCCACATCGATGGGTGCCAACCAAGAACCAACCGCGGCTGCAAGAGCCCGGTTTCCTGCATGCCCATTACACGGCACCCGGATATTCTTGGCATGAGACATTCTTGCATGGCATGCGCGTGAGCCGGGTCCATGCGTAGGCTCCAACGCTGGCCACGCCCAGCCTGACTTATTCTCATCCATACCAGCCTGCTTGCCCCATTCCCGGGGGGGGTATTGAGAACTTGAGTGCCCTTTCCGCCACAGTAATCTTGACAGGGCGGTACACAGGCTAGATGCCCACCCTCCAGCCGCCCAATGTACTGGGGCCACCTGCCCCAAGGCGCTACCCTGCCCATGCAGCATGCGGGCTGCTCCTGTGCCCGTACCCATACCTCCAGCAGCCTCATGTACTCGGTACGCACAGCACCCTTTACGGCAATGTGGCCATGTACAGTAGAATAGACACAAAAGATGCCCACCTCCAGCAGCCGCATGCATGCACTCAGCGCGCACATTACCCTTTATGGCATTTACGACATGTACTGTTAAAAGACACATAAGATGGCCCACCTGCAGCAACCTCATGTACTCAGCCCGCATGCCAGTCGCCTGCTTCTCCAGTGCTGCCCCTGACACGATGCGCAGCTGCAGGTCGCGCGACAGCTGGTGCAGCTCGCGCAGCAGCAGGATGAGCAGCAGGCAGAAGCCTGGGGGGGGGAGGGGGAGATTAAGGGGGGGTAATGGGAGGACGCCAGGCAGGATTGCCGGATAGGAAAGGGGCGGAAGGGATGGGGTACAGGGATGGGGTGAAAGGGGGTGGAGGCAGAAGGGGAGGAGGGGCAGGGGGGGAAGGGGTAAGTGGCAGTAAATGGGGGGCGGGGGGGGGGGGGGGGGGGAGAGCACGGCCATGAAAGAAAACTAGAAGGTTCATGGTATGTAGTGAGGAGCGTTTGTGGAGTGGCATGCCTATGCATTCATGGTGGTATTCTGATCAAAAGAATCTTCCACGACGAACAAAGACGGATGTGGGCTGTGCTGGAGGCCATACATGCACCCATAGAGGTCCAAAGGTGTTCTGTGTGACTCAACGAGGGTTCTTGGCTCACCAGCATGGTATACACGTGTCATGGTCAGGGTGACACAGGGATGTCCAAGGAATGAAGGGGGGCACACGAGGCAGGCATAGGGACAGCAAACAGCAGGCACAGGCAGCGCAGGCAGCCACAATATTGAGAACTATAGATAGGACGAGTGTGCCCACAAAAGGAAGTGGGTGGCTGGGTTGTCTGTGGGTCTGTTCTCGTCGTGGAGGAGGGGAGAGAGCAGGCAGGAAAGCTGCGCTACGTCTGTTTGTGGGCAGCTGCCTGAATAAATGTACAGAGGCATGGATGAGGAAGCGGGCGCGCGGGCGGGCGGGCGGGCGGGCGGGCGGGTGGGTGAATGGGTGGGTTAATGGGTGGATTGGGGGGTGAATGGGAGGGTGGGATGAGGGGGCACGAGGGTTAATGGATGACAGGGAGGGACGATGCTATGAATGTGTATGCGGTGGGGGGGCAGGAGGCAGCGGGAACCAGTGGCGCGCCAAGTGCTTGTGTGAAGGCAGGAATAGTGCGATGTATGCGTGTGCCAGGTAACTAGGGAAAAGCGAAATCGTAGCACACAAAATTTTACCACACAGTACCACAACTTCTCGCATTGCAAGGGATATCCTTCCAACGACCATTTACCTGTCAAGTAAGATCGTAGTTCATACTCGTAAAGCATCCGCTCATCCATCGCATGGTCGTGGTTTGCGGTACCCTCATACCGCTGAATCTTCGACTTCATCGCGTAGACATCTTGCAAAGATGATCCAAAGAAGACAAAGAGAAGAGCGAAGAGAGTCTGCACCACAATGGAGCCGACCGATCCCTTGAAGATGCCTAAGAAGGAGACCGCTAGGGTACGCACAAACTTTACTGGGGATAGAAATAGGCAGCAGAGTAAAGTCTCTGTTACAAGTAGACCAATTAATGGCTTAATCATGTTGACTGCGCCTGATCAGCAAGTTAAAGAAGTACTAGAGAACGTGCACGTGAGAGTTGCCGTCAAGGCAGGCTTATTCATGCAGCAATGGGCTCAATTTGTATGATGGCCGATGATACGACGCCTGAACGAACGCACTAGAACAAAATTCCTCTGCATCTGTGCATGGGAAATGTATGCGGGGTGAAGTTCCTATTCGCGTGCATCGTTCTTGCCAGCTATGGCAGACGCGGTGAGCCGTAGACCCTGCCATAGCCGTACATGGTATTTAGTAGCAACAACCGCATTGCAAGGCGAATGCTAATTAAGAATGTTTCGATGTGACTCAACGATTTAGAGCCTTAGTATCTGATGCTCTTTGGTGATTGTGGAACGTAGTTGAAATTGCCGTATCTGCACTTTCCACGTGGCAAGCCTGCATTATGTACTGGGTCCAGTCGAGGCACGAGACACATGCATTGTGGGTTTTGCAACCAAATTTAAGTAACTTACCGGGGCGGGGATGTCACCTCGGAAGTCGGAAGAGCTTGACATGACGCTAAGGTTGATCGCCCACCGTAGCGACGTGACACGAGGTTACCCGCTGTGTCATAGCGACAATCACCGAGCAGGATGACTATTATACCGCATGAATTGGTGCAGATGCTTAGCTTTGCTGAACCGAGGCTTCCTTTGCAGAAAGTATGGTGCATCCGTGTCTGTCTCATGAACCGGCTATGCTTTGAATTGCTCCTGGTTACCGTTGGTGTGCGCGAAAACATTCTGTGAGCTATGGCACCGTCGAAGAGCTGGCCGGCCTTTGGAAGAGCGCTGTGGCTGAGCGTTCTGATTACCTTGGTCGCATTGGGTAGCTGCAATTACATTCCCGGAGCACACTTCACCGAGTTCCAGTGAGTGCCCGTTCGGTGGGGTTGGGGGTGGGGGGTGGGACTCCAGACATGAAGTATGGTACTGGGCAAATGAACATGTTGAGACAGTGCTGAATTCAAGAATTTTCCTGCGCTTGTCACCCCGCTAGCTCCAGCAATTGTCCGTCATTCTCTGGCGCGGATGATTGTCATACAGTTCCTTGACCATCTCCATATCTAGGTCCTTTACGACGCATGGAAGCACATGCTCGTCTAAACGTCGATTCGTCATGATTCCCGTGCATTGTTCCCTTCAAAGCCTTGCTTTGATGGACATGGGCCTCTATGCGTTTGCCTTTCCTGCGACCTCGACTGCGGGAAGTCCTCTGATCCATGGTTTGGCACTTGATGCCCCAGCTGATGTACCGTGAGGATCGATGTGCAGGCCTTGCCGCGAAGAATGGTGTCATCATCACCCACATGCTTATACTTGGTGCGCATGTTCCATCAAGTATGCTAAGTCTAGTGGCGGTGGGGCGTGGTGCTGGCTTGGACTATGTAGATGCCATCCGCGCAGGATGGCTTGCTGGAGCTCGATCGACTGAGGGTTGATTGGAGTACGGGGGGTCACGAAGTCGCCCGAGACTCGTGTCTTTATCTCTCCTAAAATGAGATTTGTGCTGCCTTGGTTGCAGGCTTACTTCTCTACTTGCATGCATCTGCAGCGAGGAGACATAGGAACACATGGTGTGCACATCTGTGCCGCACTAGAAGACGCGTCTCACCCTTGGGGACAGCTCAGGCTGCCTCTCAGGGACAACGGTGATTGCAACTCAATAACTGGGCTGCTTAAGCACTGCATGTTTCATCATCAGCCAAACATGGCCATGGACGATCCCCCTTACTGTTTGCTTGTATGGCTGGAACACGATTAGTACGCAAGCCGCAGAGCCACACGTAAACAAGGATGCCGTACGCAAGATACACTGCCTGTCGTTCCCGCACACCCGCGCCACCCTGCAGGTCGGGGGAATTGGTCCCTGTCAAGGTGGGGTACCTGACCAGCCAGCTCGCGTCGCAGGTGCCCTACAACTACTACGACATGCCCTTCTGCCGGCCCAAGAAGATGACCACCGATCATGCGGGGCTGGGGGAGATCCTGTCGGGTGGGTAGGCAACGTTCCATCTAGCGGGTAGGGGTGGTCCTGTCGGGTGGGTAGGAAACGTTCTTTTTAGTGAGGGGAGGAGGCCTGTCGGGTGGTTTGGGAGGTTGTGTCCAGTGGCTAAGGGAGTCCTGCCGGGTGCTAGTCTTACCTTGGGGTCTGAGCCGTCCAGCTCCTGCAGTGGCATACCTTGCGGTGCTGCTGCCTCTGTCTGATGTGGCATGGTGTGGAAGAATCGCATCGCATGTCACCTTGCTGTGTGCCTTGTCATGGACGACACGCACCCACGTTGCAGCCGCACGCCATCATGGAGAGCAGGAGACGTCTTTGTGTGGCAATTAGGGGTGTTATTGCCTAATAAGCACTAGCTGCACTGATGAATGGTGCGGGCTTGCATGGGAGATGGCCTTACCCATGACTATTCACTGCCTGCACACACATACGCACACACACGCGCGCACACACACAACTGTCAAGTCTACCTCTCTACCCGCAGGCGCGGTCTACAAGAGCACCCCCTACAACTTGCGCTTCCTCCACAACGAGACCTGCAAACTGCTGTGTGTCGTCAACAACTTCGCCAACCACGCGCCCAGCGGGCAGCACAGCGGACACCCGGGGGGCGGGAACAGCCTAGGGGCGCCCATCGCACTCTTCCGCCAGCTGGTGCGGCAGGGGCCCTACCTGGTCAACCTTAAGATCGACAACGTCGCGGCCATCCGGCTGCAGGAGGTGATATTGAAGCAAGAACAAATAAAACCTGAAATTCTGGCTTACTGACTCTGCCCCCATGCCGTAGTCTGAGCTTTATCCCCATGGTGCTGTTTGAGGTCTGTCCCCTCAGGCCTACGGCCCATCTGGGGGTACGCGAAAGGGTCAACCCTCGGTTGAGCCCCCGTCTGCATCCCTTGATAGTTTCAGAAACTATGCAGGGCATATCAAGGGATGGCAGATGTGAGCGTAAATAGGTGCGCATGAGGTTGCTGCTGCTCGCTGCTCGTTGGCAGCACACTGCCTTCCAAACTCTCGTGGCCAACCTGCTCGTGGGTGACTTGCCCAACCCAGTACATGGGTGTCAATGTTGCAGAGAAGTGCATTGTAACACAGGGCCATAGCCCAAGCACTGATTGCACAGGGAAGCTGTCACCTAGCAGGTCATTCCGTGCAACTCCCCGGCACACTGCGAATAAAAGCCGTCCAGTTGGATCCTCTTATGTTGCCTGCCCGGCTTGGTACCCTCCATCAGCAGCTGCACTCTTGTTGCTGTAAACATTGAACTGTACATACCGGTTATTATGCATCACTCATTTGTTTCCTGCCTACACCGCGAATATATCCCACTACACCCAACGGGGCCACCGTATCACTGTGCATCGGGCCCACTCCGCAGACGGAGCTCGAAGGGGATGTGATGCTCATCCCGACAGGGCAAGGCTACCCCCTGGGGTTTGCGGACGCGGACGACTACTACGTGGTCAACCATGTCACCTTCTACATCGCCTACCGGCTGTCTGAGGCAAAGCCAGCGAGGCGCGAGCGGCGGCTGCTGGACCTGTACAAGGTAAACGTGGTTAGACAGGCATCGAAAGGTAGTAAGGTAGTTGTGTGCAGCAATCCCATGCTCCGCCTATACATGGTTGGGATATTAAGCCTCAACCAACGATGCTAGGTTGGTAGCGATCACACATGCAAGGAGGTGTCCAAGCATGACAGTTAAGGCAATGTCGTGTGAGAACCTGCACAATGCCCTGCTGGTGTGCATCACTGGTCCAGGATGGCCAGCCAGCTGCACTGTAGACTCCATCGCCGCTAGCCAATGGTATGTGATCGATGCGTTTGCTCAGAAGATGTCCATTGCTCATATTTGAGGGAGCTTCCTACGTGCGGGCAGGATTAAGAGGCAGAAAAAAAGTGTGTTGCAAAGAAGATGACATGGCACCCAACTACGCATGTCTGCAAAAGCCAGCCAACGAAGTTGAGGTAAGAATCGCCATCGTTCTGCACAGGTTAGCGAACAAGCGCAGCCGCGTTTGCATTCACTTGAAATAACTCCTCCTCCCCGCTTGCGCACGGTGGGTCCCCTGTGTGGCTTGATGCCCACATCCCCGTAATATTAATGTCTGCAGTACGTGTGACTTGCTTTTTGTGGCTGCTTGCGTGCTCCCTCGCCTGCTTCCTTGGCGGCTTGCGGCGCCATGTTGTGACACACCAGTACGGATACCCCACCGATGGTGACACAAGGAACACGGCGGCGTCCCCATCGCAGGGTCCCACCGGGTCGCTGATGCGACGGTAAGTACAACACAGCGGCCAGGGGCTTATTTCCATTGGAGGTTTACCATTGCAGAGAGGGATGATAGCGGCATGGGCATGGGCAGAGCATGGCAGCGCATGGCATGGTATGGCATGGCATACAGCCTGGGGTGTGCGGTGTAAGCTTGATAATATACGCCATGTGCCCATCAACCCCGAAACGTGATTGGCATACGTATGTGTGAGCGCACCATGCTGCGGAGAGAGCGCTCTGTGGCCTGCCCACTTGTGGCAGTGAGAGAAGCGGGGGCGCCCTCCCTCCTTGTTGTGTATAGGGATTGCAGGTTCCTTCATTGGTACGCATGTGACTCTGTCTACGTGTTTTTGATTCATTAATTAATGTGTGAGCGCAGACTTCAGCGAGTAGATCCCTATGGAAAAGTTCTTACCTGAAAGACAGCCTCGGGCGTGGTTCACGCAAGGACAGGCATGAGCCATAAGGTTTACTCCCTCCGAGGAGGGTCGTGCCCACCATGCTGAGCTGGAAATGTCCATAGAGAGCAAGTGGATGTTTCATGGCTCACCCCCGGCGGTCTTCTGCAGGTGTATGTAAGCTCGCAACGCAACGCCGACATCCCGAGGCTGTTGAGAAAGCTGGCCAAAGCAGCGTACAGGGAGAGCATGGGCTTGTATGAAGGCCTGAATGGAGAGTCTATCGTGATGTTTCGACATTCTGCCTGCACGCTGACAGCTCTTGCTGACCTCCTTAATGGGTTGGGACTGCTAGCTGCGAGCTGTGAGCTTACTGGAAGCTGGAGTAAGTTGCATCCCGGGCTTGTGTCATGGAGCATCCATACGGTTTTGGGTCATGGACCATCCGTACGTACTCTACTACCACTTCCTCCAGCCCAGCACCGCCCTTGTGGATGGGGCTATACTCCTTGGCTTGTGTAACCACTTGAAGTACACGGAGGTAATCCTGGCCCCATTTGGCTGTCATATAGTGGGAAGCTTCTCAACGGGCCTCAGCTTGCTCGCTCGAGTCTGCGTGTGCCCATGCATGCCTATGCCATCCATGCGTTGCAAGTAGATGACCTCGGCCGCGGCCAGCTTGGTGCTGCTGCTTACTAATGCTCCTGCCATCCTGCACGTCCATTGCAGCGGCATGACCATTGGCTTTGCTTCCCCTTCTCAGCGAACGAGAAGCATTCTTTTAGCATGGGTGCAAGACGTGTACGTGAATGGGTGTGGTCAACCGCAATCCATGCAGGTCGCTTCTTTCCCCCGCCCCCGCCAAGTCCGCCCCCGCTCCCCCGCAGCGGGGCCACATCGTGGGCGTCTATGTGGCGCCCGCGACCGCGTACGTCGACCCCCGCAGCGAGCACGGGTTGTCCGGCTGCGAGGATGAGATGGCCCCCCAGCGGGCGTCCGGCGAGGTGGTGTTCACCTACTCGGTCAAGTGGGTGGACGCGGACAGCCTGGTCGCGGAGGTGTGGGGGCAGCTGTGGGAGGAGGAGCTCGCGGTGGGCGACGAGGACGAGCGCATGAGCTGGTGAGCGGGGGAGAGCATCATGAACATCTAATGGTCAGGCCTTGTGGTGACAAATGTCATTAGAGCCAAGTGGTGGCTGATGGTTGGAGATGCTTCCCTGTACAACGTGCCCTGACCAGCTGGGCATATCGTGTTACATTGTTTCCCCAGCAAGATGCTGCTCTTCTTGTTGTGCGTTACTGAACCTTTTTTGGGCGGCGGCATATCCATGACGCTCCACTGCCACCTGTGCTGGTCCGGGTTCCTGCTTTCCACCGTCACCTTGCCCGTGCGCTGACCGCAGGATCTCCCTGTCACACTCCCTGGCCGTCGTATTCATCCTGGCCATCCTCGTCGCGCTCATCCTCTTCCGTGCGCTGCGCCAGCAGCTAGCCAGGTACAACCGCGCGAGCGAGCAGCGGGACACCAAGTCGGCGGCGCAGGCCGAGGGGGGGAAGACGGCCAGCGATGTGCCAGGTGGCAGCCCCGTGTTGCTGGACGACATAGTTGATCAAGTGGTTGGCGCAGGTTGGTGGATATCCCCTGAATGAAAAATATAAACTACTATAAGATATATAATATAGTAGTATACAATATACTTCTTTAATAACTAATGCTTCTATATATTCCACGATATTGTCAGCGTTGGCTTTGGCTATGTTCGGGTGCCTTCACTCTGATGTAAGTAAGTATAATTTTTCGTATGTACTACAAATAAATAAGATATATCGTATGGAGGGAAGAGCATACTATTTGGCCAGGCCAAGTAGCCTCATCCGCGATATCTTTTGCGTGCTATTTGGCTGCTTGTTGCTTGCTGTGCTTCAAAGGTGACTCCGAGCTCCTCTGGATAAACCTGCTGACTCGTTGGTTCCTTGTGGCTTGCACCCTCCCCTATTCATGCACCTGTTGGACCTCACCTGGTCCATTTCCTCACCCCTCCTTCACCCCCCAAACTTTTTCAACACCACAAGCCAGATATGGCTATATTTATGGCACCAACAACAGCGAGTTAGCTCGTAGGCGCTCTCATGTTCGACTCCTCAATAACTCTCCTCCTCCCCCCCGCCCTTCCCCCCCAACTTTTACAGAAGACGACTTGTTGACAGACCGAGGTTGGAAGGTGGTGGCAGGGGACGTGTTCCGGGGCCCCCCGGGGTGTGACATCCTCAGCAGCTTTGTGGGCACGGGCGTCCAATGCGTGGCGACGGTGGGTGGCCCCATGTCAGCACCCTGCACATGGTCGAGCGCCGGCCTCTCGCCTTCCAGCAGTCTCCGTCATGGCACAGAGACGGTGGAACCTATCGATCGTGTGCCAGCACACATCATTGGCGAGATGTTTCTAAGTGTGGGCAAAGAATTCTGTCGCCCTATCTCCTACCAAAGTAAACCTGGGTGCCCAATCAACCCGCCTGTGCCTGCGTGCTTGCGTGCATCAATGAGCTGCAGTGCCACGAAAGCGCCAGCCCAGTCGTTAGCATGTACCTGCAACCAGTCGCCCGCCCAACCAGGCATCCACCCACCTGATCACTTCGTTGTCTGCGCACTTACCCTCCGTCATCCTTGGCATGCAATGGCATGCAACGGGCAGCACGTGCTGGAGAAAGCGGGTGCCAGAACAAGGTCGCCTATGATGGACACGAGGCATTCTGTCCACCATGCGCGACTAGTCTACCTATGATTGTCTAACAAGCGCAGCCACGATCAGAGCGGTCCCGTGCCACAGAGGCTGCGGAACATATCTTGCGTATGCAAGCACATGTGTCCAAGCGGTCCCATGCACACATCTGGCGCAGGCTTGTTGCGCAGAAAAGGACTTCATTTCAAGGGCGCTTCATGCACCATCCTGATCTTTCGTCGGCAATGTTTTCCCCCATTATTCTGCCTGCACACGTGGTGATTGCTGCCATCTGCACGTTGGCCAGATAATGCAAAACCTGCCCCCAAACATTGCTGATGTCACCCTTCCCCGGCATTCCATGCGACCCACCCATCTGCTTGTGCGCAGGCGGTGCTGCTGGTCCTGTCAGGGTCCCTGGGATACTACTCGTCAGCAAGGGAGGGCTCGCTGACCACCGCCGTGTTTGTTCTTTACGGCCTCACGGGGGTGACGGGCGGGTTTGTGGCCGCCAGGTGTCAGCTGCGGAGCAAGGGGAAGTACGTGTACGTCTGTGCTCGCCATCTGGGCGCATGGTGCCGGCTGCCCACGCTACGATCTGTGCTCATACGGACATAGGAGATGGTTTGCCCACAAAGCCCTAATAATCATATCCTGGATTTGTGGTTCAGGATACTCCAGTAAGTACCGCCGGCGCCCCCTCCGCTGCTGCCCTTGCAGGCTGTCCCATAGACTTCCTCCCGCAGTCTCTGTGAACTGTGCCCTTTCTGATGCAGCAGCCGTCGATGATCTCCGGCACAAATCATCTGTTTCCTCCCTGGTGTCAATGACTGTGCAGCCGTGTGAAAGTGCTCCTGCCATGCTGCAAATCATACCTCCTCCACCCCAGCATGGGTGTGTGGACCCCAGCATGGGTGTGTGGCCATGCAGGTCGGCACTCGGATGAGTATGCGTGGTGTAGGTGCTGTACTTTACTATCTCACTACCCTTATCCTTGCATTCCTCCTTAAACTATCACCCCTGCCCTGCGTGACATCTACCCACCGCAGGGGTAGCAAAGTGGAGCTGATTCTGCGCACCGCCACGCTGCTGCCTGCCGCGCTGTTCGCCACCTTTGTCGTGCTGGACTTGGCCATTTGGAGGCACGGCTCATCCGGCGCAGTGCCCTTTGGGACGATGCTGGTCATGATCACCCTCTGGTGGGTAGTGCTTGGGTGGGGCTTAGGCTATTTTAGCGGGGTGCACCGAGGGCACGGGAATGATGCGACTAGTACAGTACATATCAACAAGCTTATTCTGGAGTACTAGTAAAGCAAGTTCCTGCTCCGTTCCCTCCTGTGGAGGCACATGGCAATCATCTGGGTGTTTCTGGTACAAACCTTGCCTTGCATGTGTGACAGGACGAGAGCCCTGGTGGTTTGTTATTGGAAAACGTTCATGAAGGGTCTGTCATGGCTATGCCAGGATTGGTGGAATTTTTCTTTCGGAACTGCTTGATTACAAATCGGCTTATCTTTGGTCATGTGTTCGGCCACATGCACATGTCCCAGTCAGCAACCCGCCTGCCTTGTCACCCTCCCTAAAGCAAGCTTTGTTTGTAAGCATTTTCTTGTCAGTAAGCATCTTTTTATCATCCCGTTAATGCCCCCTGGTATCGCCGCTTCAGGTTGTGGCGCCGCACAGTGCAAGCAAGCAATTTACATTGTATGGTCGCTCAGTCGGCTCTGCTCACCTTGGATGCAGAATCCGCGTTGCACGCACGGCGAGCATGCGTAACGAACGTGCACACTTCTACCTATTTCTTTAGTAGTAGTAGTAGTAGTAGTAGTAGTAGTAGTAGTAGTAGTAGTAGTAGTAGTAGTAGTAGTAGTAGTAGTAGTAGTAGTAGTAGTAGTAGTAGTAGTAGTAGTAGTAGTAGTAGTAGTACTAGTAGTACTAGTAGTACTAGTAGTACTAGTAGTAGTAGTAGTAGTAGTAGTAGTAGTAGTAGTAGTAGTAGTAGTAGTAGTAGTAGTAGTAGTAGTAGTAGTACTAGTAGTACTAGTAGTAGTACTAGTAGTAGTTGTTGTTGTTGATGTACTTTATTAGTCTATGAGTTATTTTATAAGATGTGTTACAGTATAAACGTAGCAAAATATAGCAGCTGACAAGTGGCGACCGTCACGTCACTAACCTGTGACGCCGGATTTTCTGCGCAATGTCGTACATTCCCAATTGGAGCCTAAGGACTAGTGGCGCGCAGCCTGACCAATAGCAGCCGGCCCACAATTTCCCATATTTAACATATGTCTTAGTTGTCTAACGCCTGCCATGCGCGCGGCCGGCGGGACTTAAGCCGGCAGCGGTCCCAGCCGCCTGCGGCGGTCTCTCTCGTACCACTACACTAAACTATTTTCAAAGAAATTTGACTATTGTGCGCGCATCCCTCATTGTGTCCTGGTGTGCTACCTCTCTCTTTGGGTAGCCTATGTCTGGCTCTCTGCCCTTCTCTTTAACCACCATGGGATGTCCTCTCGTCAATCCTCTCCCTCCCTCCTTCGCATTGTGCCATTGCAAACGCCTCACAAATGGCCCGACAATGAGACGTTGATGTGCCACACCACCCCCTACAGGCTTTGTCTCCTCGTGCCACTTGTCGCGCTCGGAGCAATCGTGGGCTTCAGCATGTCCCCCCCCAGCACACCGGTGAACCCCAACCACATCCCCCGCGGCGTGCCGGATCGCACCTGGCTGCTGTCGCGCGCCACGCTGGTGGTCCTGGGAGGCTTCATCGTTTTCACCAACATCTTCGCGCAGACGTTCCTTGTCTTTGGCCGGCTGTGGCTCAACCCGTGAGTACCCCCCTGGGTGTGCCCTCACACAAGTACCCTGGGTGTGCCCTCACACAAGCTAGCATCTGACCAGCATGTCGATTGCTTGAGAAGGACTACGGGCGCTAACCTGTACTCGCATGTCAATAGCCTGAGAATAAATATGGTTCTAGTATGTACTAGCATGTCAATAACTTGAGAATAACTATGGTTCCAGTATGTGTTAGAATGTTAACAGCATGAGAATGACCACGGGTGCTACTCTGTCCCACCCACTGTGTATGGAAACTGTCGCTGCTCGCCGGTCAATCTGGAGGCATGCACACGGTAGACCAAAAAAACCGACCAGCTCTCCCTTTCAGAGCTGTGGCATGCCGCATCTTGTTGGCATGTACACGTCTTGCAAACCTTAACAAGCATCGACGCACAGCTGCATGCCCTGCCCTTGCTTCCTCGTCTGTAGCCAGGGTCTGTTCCTTGAAAGACCGCTCAGCGTGACCCCGCCCTCGTGTGCTCGCGTTGCTGGTGCTCATGTTGGTGCTTGGAACGCCCCCTTGGACCGGTGTATACCTATTCACCTTGGACCGGTGTATACCTATTCACCTTGGACCGGTGTATACCTATTCACCTTGGACCGGTGTATACCTATTCACCTGTTGGGCTCGGTGTTATGATTTATACATAAATATCCTCAGCGCCATCATGTGCTCGCCATCTACCCCTCAAAACACATGTTTACATTATTTCACTTTATTACATTCTTTCATCGCATTGTTTCATTCTGTTTCCACGGCATCCTTTTCCTGTCACATCCCATCACCCTCGGTGTGCACATCGCCATGCATGATCTGCTTCTCATATGTGTCACGTGCATTGGTGGACTAAATCACCTCGCCGCTCTCTCTCTCTCTCTCTCTCTCTCTCTCTCTCTCTCTCTCTCTCTCTCTCTCTCTCTCTCTCTCTCTCTCTCTCTCTCTCTCTCTCTCTCTCTCTCTGTCTCTCTCTCTCTCTGTCTCTCTCTCTGTCTCTCTCTCTGTCTCTCTCTCTCTCTCTGTCTCTCTCTCTCTCTTTCTCTCTCTCTCTCTGTCTCTCTCTCTCTTTCTCTGTCTCTCTCTCTCTCTCTCTCTCTCTCTCTTTCTCTCTCTCTCTCTCTCTCTCTCTCTCTCTCTCTCTCAATTTCTCTCTCTCTCTCTCTCTCTCTCTCTCAATTTCTCTCTCTCTCTCTCTCTCTCTCTCTCTCTCTCTCTCTCTCTCTCTCTCTCTCTCTCTCTCTCAATTCTCTCTCTCTCTCTCTCTCTCTCTCTCTCTCTCTCTCTCTCTCTCTCTCTCTCTCTCTCTCTCTCTCTCTCTCTCTCTCTCTCTCTCTCTCAATTTCTCTCTCTCTCTCTCTCTCTCTCTCTCTCTCTCTCTCTCTCTCTCTCTCTCTCTCTCTCTCTCTCTCTCTCTCTCTCTCTCTCTCTCTCTCTCTCTCTCTCTCTCTCTCTCAATTTCTCTCTCTCTCTCAATTTCTCTCTCTCTCTCTCTCTCAATTTCTCTCTCTCTCTCAATTTCTCTCTCTCTCTTTCTCTCAATTTCTCTCTCTCTCTCTCTCTCTCTCTCTCTCTCTCTCTCTCTCTCTCTCTCTCTCTCTCTCTCTCTCTCTCTCTCTCTCTCTCTCTCTCTCTCTCTCTCTCTCTCTCTCTCTCTCTCCCTCTCTCTCATGGCTCTCTCGTTGCGCCGCCCTCGTCCTGTCTTTTGCTCCTTGGTGCCCTCCCTCACAGCCACTCTTCCTTTGCGCTGGGCTTTCTCGCCGCGTTGCTGCTTACGAGCGTCACCGTCTGCGCCGAGGTGTCCATCATCGCCACCTACATCATGCTGTCATTCGAGGACTGGCGCTGGTAAGGTGCACGCATGCTGGTTGCGTGGATAGATCCCCATGCGTGGATGGATCATCTCTTCATGCTAGGAAGTTGGATAGAAAGTTGGCATTGGGAAATGGAAGTAGCCATAATTTCTTTCCACTGGCATCCGTGCATACTATGCATGGGCATCGAGGACGGATTGTTTTCAGTATAGTGCACGCTGCCTTTATTGTCAGATTCCGTGTGCATGGTGGGCTGTCAAGACAGGTAGTAACAGATGTTCAGAAATGATGGCCACTTGTGCATGCAATGCTAACTGCGGCCCAGTCGCCCATGTCCTTATGGTGTTAATGTTAATATCGAGCGATACCGCTGAAGCGTGGGACAAATAAATGACCTAACTTTTCCCTACTTCATGATGTCTGCATCCATGCCCATGCCCATGCCCATGCCCATGCCCATGCCCATGCCCATGCCCATGCCCATGCCCATGCCCATGCCCATGCCCATGCCCATGCCCATGCCCATGCCCATGCCCATGCCCATGCCCATGCCCATGCCCATGCCCATGCCCATGCCCATGCCCATGCCCATGCCCATGCCCATGCCCATGCCCATGCCCATGCCCATGCCCATGCCCATGCCCATGCTCATGGTTGTGTTGCGTGCCATCATTGGATGGGCCACGCGTGGCATGCGTCATCTGATGCCATGCATGCGCCCCCATGCCACCCCATGTGCAGGTGGTGGACCGCGTTCCTGGCCCCGGCCTCGTCGGGCATCTACCTGTTCGGTGGTTGCCTCGTGGCCTTCCTCCCGAACGCGGCCTCCAGCGCGCTCTCTGCTGCCATACTCATCGGCTACGCTGGCATGCTCTCCATGGTAAGTATGACTCCTATAGCGCACGCCAGAGCAGACACTCAGGGTTGTATCTTGTAGTATGCGTTGGAATGCTCTCCATGGTAGGGTTGACAGTTGTATGCAGTATTCAAGTAGATGCTAGATAGCATTGTAACAATTATATGCATGTGCTGGCATGCTCTCCGGTGTTATGCTGGCATGAACGTAAAGGTTGGCAAATCTAATTTTATTTCAAGGCACATACATCCAATCGTACATCGCAGGGTGCTCACAAGGATTCCGAAGAGCTGATGCGTTTTTCACGGCTCCATTGGTGCCTGGCACGCGGCACATGTGGTCAGCGCAGCCCTAATTGCATTCACACACCTTCCTTTAGCACTCCTCCTGCCCCCTCTCCTTCCAAAGGCCAGTTATATGTATGTCAGGTGGGAGATGCCGGGGACTCCCTTTTAGAATGCGTGCCATGTTGCCCCCTAAGCTGGTCATTGAAAAGCTTATTGTTTTAATTGCATGATGAAGTCCACCAGGTGCCAGCTGTATCATGGGAGCCCTATATCATATAATAAATTATGTTGCTGCGTGTCTACTAAAGAGTAAGCTCTTTCGTTGGGTTGCATGTAGCGAGGGGCAAGTGGCCGGAATTGACTAGTCATTACAACTACCGGTCTTTGTCCTGCATGGGTCATGTGGTTATTCCTTGCTAGCTTTATTTGGTTAAGATTCTGTAGGTACAACTCTGGAGATATTTGAACTTTTAGGCTAACACATTTAGGCTAAGACCTCCTGGCGCCTCCTGCGCGCAGCTGAATTAAATTGTGCTCTTACCTGCACAGTGCACTGGTTGCTGTCATGCACGACTCAAACATCTTTCTACGTTCATTGACGTCTAAGGCCGGATATTGATTCATTAATTAATTAAACCGACTTGCTCCCGTTGAGGAGTCACGGAGCACCTGAGTGCTTTCAATCCCTGAGTGTGCACATGCAACGGGCATGGGGCAGAGACCCCCCTCTTCCCTCATGCCACAGGCATGCCACAGGGTGCACATTTGGACCCGTCGAAACGATCCGGCATCCCAGGCCGTGTGGGTGCAATAATGCTTCGACATAGCAAAAGCATAGCAAGTGCAGTAGGGCTGCCCCATGGTCCAGTGGCCACAGATAGGCTTGGAACTCATTCAGAGGCCCGATATGCTTCCATGCATGTGGATCCATAAGTAAGTAAGGAAGTGCTTGCGTGTCATGCGCAAAGGCATGCCACGGAGTACTATGCTAATCGCATTAGAAAAAATAACTACACAATTTAAGTTTATACAAATATCGTCTGCATGCATCACGTGGATCCATGGTACTTGATATTCTATCGTTGAAAGATTCCAAGGTTGTTTGATCATGGCACTTACTGTTCAATCTGGTCATGTGCGTACATGTGTGTAATGCATGCAGATATTCGCACTCGCTGCTGGGGCAGTCGGTTTCTTGGCCAGCCTGGCCCTGGTCCACACTATGTACCATTCAGTCAAGCTGGAGTAACTGCAGTCGGGTGCCTTAGGGACTTCAAAGGTGGTTCTTTGATCGATATGCTATATACTGGCTAGTTATCTGTCGTGAACTGATGCGCACATCATGTAGCGCCGCAGACCTGATTATGAGCTAGGATATCGAGTAGCTACTGAGCTGAGACAGGAAAGTGTACTGCGAGTGTGACAGTCGACGGCCGATCGACATATGTGCACAACTCAGCACTTAACACCCGAGCTACTGACAGTACTTAGTTTGTTCTGCTGTTCTGCACATCCGCTTTTTGGAGCTTGGGGCCGATACCCAGACCATGCAGCTGTCAGCACAACAGATAGTCGTACAGTGAATCATGACATATGCCAATCCCTCGATCTATACTACGTATGCACATGGAGCTTGTGTTGGTATACAGATCGTTGTGTATATGCCTGGCAGCAATATGGGCTGGCAGGTTAGCTCTAGCTAGCTGGACAGCTTATATATGCATTGATAGTGTTTGATCTCTGTACCACATACTAAGTGAGACAACTATGACTGGACGCATGGCGATCCAACGCCGTGGAAGGACTAGGGTAGTTGTCTGAGAGGAAAGACGCGAATTCATATACGTGCATCTGATCGTATCATGCAATCTGAACTAACGCATGCATTCAAATTAGTAGCACGTGAAGTCCTGCGTCTTGTGGGTGCCAATATAGGAACCTTCAACCCCTATACACAACGAGGAGGGAGGGCACCCTATAGCTTCTCTCGCTGCCTCAAGTGGGCAGCCCGCATGCATGCAGATCGAGGACTCTCTCCGCATCATGGTGCATGGGCCCAAATGTGGGTGCAATAAAGCTTCGACATAGCATGCAAAAGCGTATAGTGGATGCAGTAAGGCTGCCCCAAGGTCCAGATCGAGCAGGCCGACAGGCATATATATCCGCCAGCATGCCGCTGATCGATATTGTAGAGTGCTTGAGCTCAAGCAGATGTGTATTCAGCCTGCATGTGCGTATATGCGCATTGATCAGAATATGCGCATTGACCGTGGTATGCATCTACCTGCGCGCTAGCTAGCTAGCGATCGATCTGTTGATCGCCCGCATGCATGCCCCCATATGGGCACCTCTAGCGCCCTCAATGTACGTACTGCATCGAGAGCAATCTTGCATATATTTTAAAAATATAATTACTTACAGCAGAGTGAAATCACTCAAACCAAAGCAAACGCCCAGCTATAAACCTATATACAGAGCCATGTCAAAGCTCTATACTACGATAAGACCAATGGAAACGCCTAACGGGAGGAACCTAATAGCCCTGCTGCACCGCAAAATCAGCCCGCGTACGGCGGAGCATGATGTCAGCCATGGCCCGAGTCAGCGCCACCGACAAGCGCTGACGCCAATATGACGTCCAGGTCCGCGCCGACCATGGGGCCCGCTGGCCCTCCAGGTCCAGCCGGTCCTCCCGGAGCCGGCAACACTCCTTGAAGAAGGCGGAGGTCAGGGGCCCCATGGCCCCAAACTCCTCCAGGACAAAGGGCACCACACGATGGTGCCCGACGTCGCCGTAGGCCAGGAGCTTGGCCCGCTCCGCCCGGTCCGCCGTGTAACCTGCCGTGAGGGAGGCCCCAGCCACGTGGCTAAGAGCCAAGGGCCGCGCCACCGAAACGTCAATAAGCAGATGCCGGCCACCCCCCTCAAAGTCCAGCACCACGATGTCAGGCCGGTGGTTGGGGGAATAGAAGGCAGCGCCATCCGCATCCTCGGACCGGATGTTCGCGTGGGGGAAAACCGACCGAATCATGGCGAGCACCACCGTCAGGAGGACAGTGTGCAAATACAAATACCAATTCTGATTCTGTTGGCCCCCCATGCAGGCAAGGTAGTGAGTCCCCGTGGGATCCAGCGGCTGCCCACAGCTACCACAAGGCCGCCCGGCCGGAACAAGAGGCTGCGGGGCAAATAGCTGGTGCCGGAGCGCCACCGAGTAGTGGCTGGGAGCCAAGGCGAATGGGGGGGCCATGGGAAGAGCACGAAGGTACGCCGAGCCCACACTCCGCAAGGAAAGCGAGAACAGCCACGCACGTCCCTGGGCGTTGAGGTCCGCGAAAAGAGCAATCCAATCAGCCGTGTGCAGAATACCCGCGTAGGTTTTCTGGTGTTTATCGATGACGCGAGCAGGGAATGCGGCGGGAGATTGAACGGAGGCGACCGAGGGAGTGCCGCGAGGGAGGTGGCGCTGTACCGCCTGAGCGGCACGGACGGGAGAACAGGCCTGCTGGATCTCAGCATAGGCCTCCTGGATGGCGGTGACGAAGGGCAAAGGGCTGCTGGGGTCCAGGAGGTCAGGCGCTGCCGTTGCCAAAAGGGGCAGGAGCCGGCAGCTTTCCGCCCACGACTGAGCGACGGAGCCCAAAAATGCTGCTGGGGCCAGCCGGGCGGCACGAGTCAGACCGCAGCCACCCATCCGTGCAGGCAGGGAGGCAATGCGAATAGCATGTGGCGGGAGGTCGGGGCCCGGGACCAGCTGCGCCAAGGCCGACTGGATGCGTTCGTCGTGGCCCTCGGCGGCCAGCCGGACCTGAGCCGGAAGAGCGCCCCGGAGCCAGTGAACGACGCGAGGGTGAGCGCAAAACCACAGAAGCAGACCCTTGGTCTGCGAATCATGAAGGCGCGCAATCAAGGGCAGTACCTCAGTGCGTGCCTCGAGGGCGGCCCGCAGAGCATCGATGACAAACGCGGGGTCGCCAACCGGAACGCCGAGGACATCCAACCCATGGAGGCGCTCGTCCCGGCCCAAGAGCTGGGGCGGAAAGCCGGAGCAATCACCTTGGGGCGAGTACACCGCGCACTTGGCCAGGGTCAACTGGAGGTTGATGTCGGCCACCGCGGTCTGCAGTGCCAGCAGAGCCGCGGTGGTGTCCGGCACAGGGCCCAGAAGGTAGATATCATCCAAGTAGGCCTGAATAGCGACCGCCGGGTGGGCAGCATGGACCGCTTGGAGGCAACCCTGGAGGGGGGCGGCAAAGTACAGGGGTCCCAGGGGGTCCCCTTGCTGGGTGCCCGACCGCGACAGCAGGCCGCCGCGAGTGCCGTCCTCCATGATGTGAACCAGTTGGCCGGGCTGGCCGTAGCACACGGCTGTCCAAGCGTACAAGTCCTCGAAGGACTCCATGACGGCCGCAAACATGCTGGCGCGGGACAGACTGTTGAACGCGTTGTGGCAGTCGACCTTGACGACAGCGTGGGTGGGGTGGGCCTCGAGGTAGGCCTGCACCGAATGGATGAGGATATCCGCCCCGCCTGGAGTCGTCACCCCCAGCTGGGCCGCCACCGAGGTCTCACCCGCTGCGAGGGGCGGGCAGAAAAAGGCACGGAGCTCGGGCGCCTTTTGGCGGCAGATCACTTTGCCCACGAGCTTGCGGAGCACCTCACCGCAGGCGATCGGGCGCACCTTGCCCTCGGGGGGGGCAAGACACCCTTGAGCAGAGCGAGGAGGCGAGCGCCCGCTAACCACTCGCGCGCAGCGGGAGGAACGCGACCAGCCGCCAGGTCAATGAGGGTGTCAAAGAGAATGTCCTCGCCCCCATGCCCCACCAGGACCTCCAAGTGCTCGTAGCGCCAGCCCGACGGCCCGGTAGAGGAAGCCCGCGGGACCGCACGCATCACCTCCAGGAAGCAGTCGCGGTCCAGCCGGAGGGGGGCCGGCAGGGGGTCCGGCACGGGCAGCTGGAATCCGGGCTCCGCAGGGTGAAGAGCCTCCAAGGCCGCCAGGGTAGCCGCATTGGCGGGGGCCAGCTTGGCCATTTCCAAGCGGGTCATGGCCCGGCTGAGCTGCCCCTCGCGGACGAGGCGGATGACGTCGGCGGCCACCCGCTCGAAGTTGACCTCCCCCGACAGCCGGGCCGTGCGCGGGGGCGGCACGCCAAACAGCCCCTCCCAGTCCCCCTGCAGAAAGCGTCGGCAACGGGCAATAACCGCACCCTGGAGGCCGCGCACACCACGCCCGAGAGGGGTGAGGAGCAGGCGGGGGGTCACCATGTGCAGTTTAAAGCCCAGCGGGTCGTCCGGAGCGGCGTGCATGCGCCGGAGAGAAACGATTGCACATTGCGCGAAAAGGCTACGCGCGCGGTGGGGGAGGTCGGTCAGGGTAGACGTCGGGTTGATGGCGCATGCATCCCAGGGAACCGTGTCAAGCCAACGCCAACTGGCCGAGTAGTCGGGCGGCGGGGGCTGGGAGCCGGTGGGAGCCGAGGCGGGAGGGGGGGAGGGGGCCGGGACTGCTGGCCGGTTGAGGGGCCGTTGAGCAACACAGGCGCGCGCGTGCTGAGCGCGCCCGTGAATGGAGTACACCCGCTGGCAGTGAGCTTCCGGGCACCGGTAACAGCTCATGGCCTGCAGATCCGCCGCGCCGAGATCGGGGTGCACAGCGCGAAGGTGCTGGCAGAGGAGGTTACGGTTGTGGAACACACCAGCACACGGGGACCCCGTGGGAAGCAGCACGGCACACCGGTGAAGGCCGTCGGCGGGCGCTGAGTGGCGGGGAGCGGCGCCAGCAAAGGCAGGACGTGGGGCCTGCGGCGTCTCCCCAGCCGGGCCGGCAGGCGCGCGCACCACGACCCGACCAGCGCCCGGCATGCCCGCCGGGGCCACGGAGGAGGCAGTGCCCACCGGGGAGACCCCCAGCGGAGGGGGATCGAGAACGCCGGCGCCCCTCCCAGGGGGACTCGCCAGCGCGCCCGCGACCACCCCAGGCCCCGGCAACGAGGCCGGGGGCGGCGGCCGAGGGGTCGGGGAGGCAGCTGGCCCCGGGGCCCGGTGGGGACCCGGCAGGGGACCCAGCGAGACCGGGGGCGGGCCGAGAGGAAGCGCAGTCCCAGGGGGCGGCACAACAGCCCGGCACAACGGGCAGCGCGGCACGGAGTGGAGCAAGCTGCGCGCGATGCACGCTTGATGGAATGTGTGGCCGCACGCGGGCAGGCGACACAAGCCATCCCCCGGCCGGAAGGGCTCAAGGCAGATGGCACAGGAGCCCGACTCGGGGTCGTCCCCCTCCAGAAGGGACCGGACATGAGGGGGGGGCGGGTCCCAGCCGGCCTCCCAGCAACCCGGGAGAGCAGCAATCTGGGCGCGCGAGAGGATGCCGACCGGTTGGTCAGCCGCGGGGTGCCATTCGTGCGGGATGCCTGCCAACTCCAGGATGTCGTGGAGGAAGGCAGAAACAGGCGTCCCCGCGGTTAGGGGCTGGGCGCGCCCGGCCGAGTCCACCAAGATGGCCTGGCCGCCCTGAACCGCGATGGGGGCCCCGAACTCCACACGCAGCATGGCGGCCTGCGCCAGGCTGAGGGAGGTGATGAGAAAGCCCCCACTGGCAACCGGGCCGGGAGGCGGGGCCTGGGCGTCCAAGAAGAGGCGAAGCTGCCGCGGGGACATGAGGCCCAGGTCGGTCTTGCATATATAGGCATTATAATATTCAGGCGCTAGCTGCACATCTGGCCGCCAGCTTTCTGTACTAGGACTGATCTCTGGCTTATGTCCAGATGGCTTGTGCCAGCCAGCCTAGCTATGCGCTTCGCCTAGCACTGAATTGTTTGCTCATGTCTCCATAGCAATGCAATGCTCACACGGGACATATTGCACCCACAGGGGAGGCCCCAGATCATTTAGTTAGGTACGGGGCGCCGATTGAGCACCCTGAGGCATGCCTGTCGTGGATTTCAAGTCACTGACATTACCAAGCACTGCTCCACCCCTTTTGAAATGACATCAACCGATGGCCGGTGTGAGGGAAGGGGGGGGGTCTCGATCTGCCCCCCTACCCGCTGTGCACACTCAGGGATTAAAAGCACTTAGGTGCTCGATCCGTGACTCCCCGACGGGAGCACGAGTTTACATCAATTAATTCATGTCTTATGTATGCAGGAAGCTTTGTCTCATGAATGAATTCAATACACGCAGGCCATATGTTTGTGCATGTGAGACGTGGATCGAACAGACAAATTTATAGCCAGTGCTACCTTTTTATTCAATAAATTATCAACATGCAACTAAAGATCGTCAGTCAAGTTGCAATAATTACATTATGCCATGTGCCTGTCACTTGCAGAAGATTTTTGTCGCCAGCGTGTTCGCGAGGGTCCACTCATTACACCCGGGAGACATCCACCTTCTGGAAGGACGGCTGGTACACCACAAAGCTGCCATCCCGTGAAAACATTCCCGGAGTGAACGCCTTGCAACCATCCACCGACGTTTCTTGGAGTTCACACGCATCCCCCAGGACAAGCTGCGGGCATTGATGTGGCAGCACATCATGGAAGCCAGCATTGCGGACGGCAGCTTTTAGCAAGGACAAGCAATCAATATGTTAAGACATAGCAATGCCTGATGCTGTACCGTATAATGTGCAACATGTTCACCAGAATCAGCAATTTATGCCTAGGAGAGAGAGCTGTGGCTGAAATGCATACAGCTACAAGTCCGCCACTTCTATTAGCCATGCGCGTGGTTGCTAACATCTCCAGGGCCCCAGCAACTGGGGGCCATTACAGCTGGGCACCCTTGAAGTGACATAGACTGTGAAATTGCTCCTCTTTACATCCATATGGGCAGCCCACAATGGTGCTAAGTCCTGGGTACTATCATTCTTGACAGCTAGATACCTTCTAAGAGCCAAACATGATCTGATAATGTATATACATGAATTGTACAAAAAAGGCAGAAGGCTAGGTAGGCGGCTGGGTTTGTAGCTTCGAGCACTTTGGCAAAACAGATTATGACTCCTTGAACCGCACACTGCCAGCCAAGGCCCGCCCAACTGTCCGTCGCTCCGCCTCCACCACTCCAACGCAGACAGAGTATGCAGGGAGCGCATTCACAATACCTGTAACTTGCCGTTGAATTCTAAAACAGTAACAGGATTGCTGCGAAGGTCTAGAGCTCTTGCTCACATGTAACCACCGGCATGTAACCATCGTCGGACATATACTTTCTGCGTCTACTTACTGTTTCTTGGATGTCAGAATTAACAACCTTGACGATTGCGCTGCCTTCTCAACAAGGGCGCAGAGAAAAACGTGGGGGAACGAGCGAGCAGCACACGTGCAGCAGGACGTGGGTGCTCACCGTGTGGGGGCTGGGGTAAAGCCGCAGCGCGTGGTCATAGTCCCACAGCACCGGCTGGCTGGTCAAGGGGAGTGGGCACAGGTGGGCTTCCTGGAGCACCGTTGTGACCATCTGCGTACAGGATATGTACATGAGTGGGGAATGGGGGGAAACGGCCATCGGGGAAGTTAACAAATGACACTTGCCAAAGGCATGACATGTGGGTGATCATTTATTAGGGAGGGGGGCAGACCGGGTGCAACTAGGGAGAGATGGAGGGAGGGGAGGAAGAGCTCACAAAGTGTCTATAATATGTCCCAGCAATCGTTACATCTTGGGCTGCGCCTACACCCACGCTTCTCAAAGGACGTGGGGGAGACATGCTCTTGCTGCAGCACACAACTGCAAGCTTGGGGGGGGGGGGGGGGCATACTGTCAGGTGACAAGGTGCATGATGTCTGGCGGGCAGCTCGGTGGTGGCAAAGGAGGTGGAAGGACTACTTCCTTTGCCTGTGGACTACTTCCATGTGGAATTGATGACACGCGCGCGGAGGAACACTGAAAGCGCGTCCGAGAGTTGGTGTGCTCTGTGTAACATATGTCGCACATGTTACTGCCGGGGTATGGCATGGCCGCCAGCATGATGACCAACTAGAAGACCATTTGGGCCGTTGACAAGGTAACAGAGTGGTGCTGCATACCAGCACGGAGCGCGTGCTGTGCACAGTGCGTGCAGGACACCCTTTCCTTGGGGCTGGTGCAGCAGTTGCGGTGGCTGCTGACGAAAAGAGTTTGTCATCAGCAGTAAGAGGCTTTCAACATCTAGCAACGCAGTGCTGACTCCATCACAGTGACAGTAACCAGCCACCACCGCGTGGCTCGCTTTGCACGACACTCATTGGGCCTTTAGCTGAAAAAAGAGGGAGTTGCTGATCCCAATATCCATCGGCAACAAGAGACTCAGCACTGACTACTGCTGCGCCCGGCATAGACGGGAAGGGCGAAAGCGTGAGAAACAAGCAGCCAGGCGGATCTCCGTACATGGCAGAATGGCGGCGTGGTTTCAGTGATGTTGGTCTGCACCAGGGCGGAGCGCGACATCTTGTTGAGCAGAGCGTAGCGGAAGAAAACCATCTCCCGCGAGTACCAGCGTACCCTGCCAGGAGGTGGGTGGGGAGAGGGGGGGGGGGGGGGGGCGGAGCGGCGGGCACGCAGCACCACGCTGTGGGCAATTTTAACGCCGGGCGAGGGCTCACCCAAGGCCACAGACCGTGAACTCTCAACTCCTGATCCAGCATCCCCGCAGAGCTCTGTGATGCACCTTTCAGGGTTAAGGGTGTAGGTTAATGGCACACAGCCCAGCAAGCGCGTTGCCTCATGGGTCAGACACACTGTTTAGGGGGGACCGAGCAATCAGGACGTTGGTGGAAAATTCTTCCCACCCACCATCAGTGATAGCTTGGATGCCATGACACCAGTGACCCAGGTATCCGCCAGCAAACACGGCCGCATGGTCACAAGCGCAAGCATCATCCACACAACGGCGACAGCATGTCCCTAAAGTGGCCAAAGGCCTCCAGGGCCTCCTATTCCTCACTGCATTCGTGGACCCCTCGCTGAAAGCCTTAACTGGCCATTCTACATTGTCTACCGTCCACATGCATGAATGCGGGCGCCCAATGCTTGCCCAACGTATGCATGTGGCGCTACAGTACGCTTTACTGTATGCCTCACTGTACGCTTTACTGTATGCCTTATTGTACGCTCTACTGTATGCCTCACTGTACGCTTAACTGTATGCTGTAATGTATGCCGTGCTGCATGCCTTACCGCACACAGTAGTAGCGGATTATCGGATCCACATGCACCGCCTTACTGCTCATCAGCAACACCATCCGCACAGTTACACCCAGCGCTCAGCACACACACCCCATGGCAACAACCTGCTGGGCAACACGGGCACCCACCTGCACGGATTGCTTCCAAACGCCGCAGACGGCACTCGCTCCTTGAGTGCGGCGGTGAAGTAGTCGGAGAGCGCTGGCTGAGGGAGTGCCGACACGGGCGCTGCGCCGACCAAGGCACAAGGTGGCGGGACAAGCAACAGGATTTTTTGCGTTGGAAACGCACACGAGTTGCACAGGCAAGTAGGCCAGGCTGGTCCCAGGGGGGTGCTCGCCAGCAGGACACTCACACAAAGTTTAGTTATCCTGCGAGGGAAAGAAGGGGTAGGAAGGGGAAAGAAGGCTGCCTGCATCTGCCATCCAGATGACAGGGTAAGGATGTTCACGGGGCATGTGACGACAGCAAGAAGGAAGAAGAACCCCTATGTTGATGACTGGTGTGTCTCCTCGGTTTCTATCAACCATTGCGCCACATTCTGGTTGCCAAACAAGTGCAAGAAAATTCTGGCATTGGCCACGGTGGCACGCGCAAAACAGTCGTGGCACGTGCATGCAACGGGCAGGCAGACCTGCGCAGGCATGCTCACGTGGGCCACCGTCGCTAAAACCAAACGAACCACCGTTGCTAAAACCAAAGGAATAGGGGAGGACTTGGTTGAGGACTTGGCCTCAGAACAGCGGGCGATGCCTCGCATCGAAAGGAGTGAGGCCAACTGTGCTTCCTGTCCATAGAGGAATAAGTTTTCCGCACTGCCACACGCCACGCCCACCGGGTTGGCTGCTTGGACGCCACTTGCCTGGGTCGCAGGGGCCCGGGATGAAGAGGAAGCGACTGCTCTCGCACAGGCGGGGGAAGCGGGCCAGCATCTCAGCAAGCTGCTGCAGGTGGAACCTGGGGGGCGACGGGACAAGGTACCGGACCACGCGCAGATGGATGTCACATGCACGCCCGATGGCAGCACAGCAAACATCAGTGCTGGGTAACATTCTTGGCGTTTAGGCAGGCCAGGCTTGATGCTATCTCGTGAAAAAGAGGGAGTCCCCGACACGATGCCTCACAGGAGAGCTTCTTGATGGAGCCGCCAACGCTTCCAGGTGCCGGGGGCGACCACCTACCATACTGTAAGAGCGCGGCCGTCCAACCCACAAACTAGACTGCCAAAGTGCTCACCGGCGCCGGTACCAGGCCGTGCCAGGCCTTACTGGACAAGAGATCTTGTGATGTCACCCGCTGCGTTGACTCAAGGCTTCCTCTCCCTTACTATCGGCTACTCCAACCTCCCTGGTTATATTACTGGGTATTAACTGCCACTCCAGTCCTCTGTAGCCTCCCCCCCTGGCAGACACAAAAACTGGTGCGTGCTCCCTCCTTGCTGTGCGTTAGGGGTCAGTGGTACTTAGACAGGTACCCCATGACGCAGTCGCGATTTCCCATGACTTCATTACTGCCACTTTATTACCGCGCCCATGCTAACATTTCATGGTGCAGTGCTCTGATGGGACTGTCTTTACAGACAACCCCTTAATTGGGTTAAGGGGCATCCACTGGTGTCCCGTGCTCAGCTGGTCACGCACCGTAGCCGGATGGCGGCTTCGTGGGAGATGCCTTGTACGCGGTAGCCCTGCTGCCGCATGAAGTTGCCCATGAAGACAAAGAGGGAGGGGACCGCAGGGACGCCCTGGAAGCCCTCAAAGAGCACCTGCAGCTTCGCCATGGTCTGCGTAGCCACGGTCAACCCATCCAAACCAAGGAGAGGGAGATGTGGGTTATAGCAAGAAGGGCGGCGGCATCCATGGAGTCATCGCATCTCCCTGTGGCATCCATGAAGGTGTAACATCTCGCTCTTTGTACAGTGTATATGCCATCTTTTCACAGGTCGGACAAATATAAATAAAATATGATTCAAATACTTTTGGCTGCTTACCGGTCGCCGTTGGATGAATTTAGATGTTTTGGTGAAAACTTTTTCGCCGTTGGATACATCTAAATATTTTGGTGAAAACTTTTTCGTCGTTGGATACATCTAAATATTTTGGTGAAAACTTTTTCGTCGTTGGATACATCTAAATATTTTGGTGAAAACGTTTTCGCCGTTGGATACATCTAAATATTTTGGTGAAAACTTTTTCGCCGTTGGATACATTTAGTGGACTAAATATGCAACATTTATAAATCAAATGCGCAAATACGGCCAAATATCATTTATATTTGTCCGACCTGTGAAGTTTAAGTTTAAGGCACATGCATTTCCCGCTCAGTTTCCTATAATGGCGCGCGAGGCAGGACGCAGACGCGGCCAGTTCAGACTGAAACTGAAACTTCAGATGTTAAAGTTAAAGGCCCTGGCGGCACGAGTATTTAAATATTCATTTAGATTCATTTAAATATTCAAAGCCGGTTTCGCCGTTGGATACATCTAAATGTTTTGGTGAAAACTTTTTCGCCGTTGGATACATCTAAATATTTTGGTGAAAACTTTTTCGTCGTTGGATACATCTAAATATTTTGGTGAAAACTTTTTCGCCGTTGGATACATCTAAATATTTTGGTGAAAACTTTTTCGCCGTTGGATACATTTAGTGGACTAAATATGCAACATTTATAAATCAAATGCGCAAATACGGCCAAATATCATTTATATTTGTCCGACCTGTGCATCTTTTCGTTGCAACACCACTCTTCACACTATGAAAAACTTCTCCTCATGAGCCGTCAGCAACAGTAACTTAATTGCTACTTAACTTAACGAACTAGAAATGGCCATACAAAACTGGCCAACTAATTCTAACTCATGGAACCGGTCCAGCCCAAGGCCCACCGTCCCGTAGTACCACTCACATAGCGGCGTTCATTCTCATCTGTTATAAAGAAACTACGTTCAGAGAACACCGATTGCAGAAGGCCAGCAGCACCAATTTGCATGCTACTTTTGCGAATTGCAATCCTGGCAGATTAAACTAATGCAGCAACAGCAGAAGAAAATGGCCTATGAGCAGGGTCAAACTTGTGAAATTGGCGGTTGTCAGGGGCTTCTAGCAACGAATCCTGCACATGTCTCACATATGACCCCACCTACCAGTACGCAACCTGGCCGCCCGGCTCTGCCGCTAAAAGTGCTCTGCCGCCTCAAGCATTCCTGCATGTTTGTGTACAATTCACTTGCTAGCCCTTGGATCCGAACAGGCCAGCTTAATGTGCTTTGAGGCAGCCCTTCCCTGCCTCTTCCCCAGCCCATTCCGTCCTACCCTCTTTGCACTGCCTCTCTCTACCACTCCTTTTCCCTCCATGCTCACCCCCATGCCATGCGCGCACACACCTCCGGCTCATCCAGCCACACGTCACTGAGGATGACAAACTGGTCAGCAAACGCCGTCTGCTCCAGCGCCTCCAGCTTGGCCTGGCCATGCGAACCACCCCACGCAAATGAGGGGCGTCCACCAGTAGTGTGCAGTGCGCAGGTCGTGGCATGCGACAGGATTCCCAACGCGGGCGGAGGGGCCGAAGATCGCGATAGTGCAGTTTGGGGTGAATGCTAACAGTCAAGGAACAACCCCTGTGTCTTTTTTGGGTGAAAATGTAAGCACAGGTAAGCGCATCGCTGTTGCAGGTATCAAAAGACAATAAGCATGGACGAGGCAGGGAGTGGCATGCTAGAGGTGATGTCCATGATAGCACATGATAGAGGCAGTAGCAAGATAGAGATAGAGGGTGATGTCCATGATAGCACATGATAGAGGCAGTAGCAAGATAGAGGGCGAAATCCTGGCGAGGGGGGGGCCTAGTAGGATGAGGACATCCAAGTGTTAATTGCTTGGAGGAGGATGAGGACATCCAAGTGTTAATTGCTTGGAGGAGCCTGTTTCTGGCGCACGAATGAAAATTTCATTCAAAGGTCGGTGGGGGACACGGATTCGGCATACCTGCGGCATGTTCGTGTCTTACCCCACTAAAGCACCACACCCACAAGGTTCCCTCACAACTACCTACTACCCAAAAGTGAACGTGCATGGCATACAACACACAGCCAGAGGCCACGCAAACTTTTCAATGCAATCATTGTGACACAAAAATACACATAGAATATGCATAGAATAGACCCAGAATGCGCATCCAATACACAAAGAACATACATAGAATAGAATATGTGACAAGTGCACTCTGCAGAACAGAAGCAAACCCACAGTGCGACCACTTGAACTGCTGTGTATGTGGTGATGGCAATTCAAAGGATACCCTCTCCTCTCCCGACATCGTCCCCCCTCCAAACATGTCCAGCCCCTTGGCGGCCAGCAGCGCCTCCTTGTGGGGCTCCACCGGCGGGAAGTACAGCTCCTTCACGCGGAAGGTGCCGCCTGTGTTGGGCACCACCTCCCCCAGCGCGATGACGATGCAGTTTTCCGTGAAGAAGCCGTCCGCCACCACGTGCTGGCGCCCGCACGGTATATTAAGCAACGTTGTTGTAGAGATGTAGTAATAGATGTTGTGTAGAATTGATAATAGCTGTGGTATGTTTGTAGTTCAGATGTAGTTTACATGAGATATGTTATGCAGGTTCAACAGATATAGATATCGCCGTTGGAATATATCTTCTGTCATGCATAGCCATAGTAGTCTATTAGAATACATCAGGTTTTGTGGTACTTGTCATAGTAAATGTGGTGCATCCATTAGCAATGAGCCACCCTACCCATTGAGCGCATGCACAGAGCGCCCACGAGACAGTGGAATCGATGGCCATGTCAGAGGGAGGTTGTCAAGGGGCACCAAGTTTGAACCACGGGTGTCAAGGAATTCTCGGGGGCAAATGCACGCTATGATATTCATGACATTCTCAAATAACCATGCTGCATATCATGCATCCTGCTGGGAAAGCTCAAGGCATACAACAGAGAAGCAGGCGTGTAGGTAGCATGTGCCTTTCTATCGTGCCCTTTCATAAGTCCAGTGGTCCATTCTTCCAGAAGTCCAGCGGTCCACACACATCAGCTCTAGCTCCGAAGGTCTCCCAATCATATCATTGCCTATGTAAAGCCACTCTGGCACCAGACGTTGTATCCGCACGGCAGACAAAGTCGATCACACAAGAGCCGAGAGTGGGGGGGTGAAGTGCTTAAGCATGCGTGCTGGGGGGAGGGGGGAGGGGGGGAGATAAGCGGGGACTGTCCACAGCAACTACACTTTCATATTGCTCCTGCGGTTCTACTTATTGTTGTTGCGTCATTTTCCTATGGCTGCTGCTATCATGGTTCCTATGATTGTTGCCACGATTCTCGCTCATGCTGCCGCTGCTGCCCCACTGCTGCCATCGAACAAAGGTCTGTGCCTCCTGCTGATGGAAGGCAGTCAAGGGTTGGCAGCAGTCAAGGATGGAAGGAAAGGATATTGCTCCGGCCAGCTCCACCGGGAGCGTCCCCGTGACGTCCTCCAGAAAGAACTTGCCGTCCTCCAGCTGCGTGAGCGTGCCCATGAGCACCTTGATGCCAAACGGGTCTGGGTCGGAGCGCAGCGTTTGGATCGCGCGCAGCTGGTGCAGGTGGCAGTGGTTGCGGGGTGGCAGTTGTTAGGGGTGGCCGCGGTTACGGGTGGCAGTGGTTAGGGTTGGCAGTTGTCAGGGGTGGCAGTGGTCAGGGATGGCAATGGCTGCGGCTGGTGGTTGTTGCGGGTGACAGCCGTTGCGGTATAAGAAGGCAAGGGCCTAAGTGGGCCACGAGATCTGGTAGCGGAAGACGGCTTAACTTTATAGGAATTCAGACCCTTCCTCCCCGAGGGCCCCTTCCTCCCAGAGGAGTTGAGCGTTTGCCCCCACAAAGCCTAGGCTCCGCAATTTTGTTGATAAATGTGTGAATGGCAGTACCGGATGAAGCCTACGAGCATTTATGTCTGGTTGGACAGCACAAACTATGAGATCAGGTGGCACTAGGTGGCATGCCTCAGATGGCCTGAGGCGGCCTCAGGCATGCCCCAAACAGTGATGGAAGGGGCCAACCACGCCAACAGCAGATGCCATGTACTGCAGCATACCACCGCATGCCCATGTGGTGACTGCTTCCCCCCCCTGAGCGGGCTAGTCCCATGACAGGGCCCACACCTGCCCTGCCCTGCCCCAGACCCAGATCCTGCCTTAGCTGCCTGTCCATCACCTACCCAAGATTCAATGCTTCCATGCCAGGTGGCGCGGATGGGCGGACCACACAGCTCTGCCCGCACATGAAGTGAGCATCAGGCGCTGCAGGAGGTGTGCGGCCACTGTTGCCACTAAGGCATGAATAGTGCTAACACGACTAGTGCGGGCTAAGTTGATGACACCGCCCATGCGAGAGGTTGATGACCAGGACCTTCTGCATGAGAACCATAGCATAGTCTGTGGCGACCGTGGATGTCATGTCATGCAAGAATTAGCGCATTTTGCATGGCACCGTGCGCCAGGATTATCTCCCTCACCTCAAAGTAGTCGTGTTGTGCGCGCGCCCCCCCGACGGCGAGTGCCGGCCGCTGGAATAACCGGTTGCGCAGCACACTCTGCTGCAGCCACAAGAAGCGCTCGCGGTAGAGGGCAGCCTTGGCGGGGGCGTCCGCGTGGATCCTGGAGGGGGCGGCCGACCTGCAGGCGCAAGCAGATAGCAACACATGGGGCGGCAGCATTTCGCACGTGGGGTGCAAGCACGTGTCGCAAACATGTGGCAAATGTGGGGCATGCGGTGTATGGGGCGCACACATGTGGGTACGCCGGCACGTGCATGGGTGCCAGTAAGCAATCATCATTGGCATCTTAGAAAAGCATTGATGAATTTCATTCGTCTAGTATGAGAAGATGCAAGTGCCAGTGGGCAACCTTCAATGGTTGTGACAGCAGCGTGCACGAGGCGGGACCTTGAGGGCGAATTGGTGAAGGTCGCTTGTGGCCAAAGCAGGAGCATGCAGACCGACTTGGACACTCACCGTGAGCAAGGAAAGCGACCAGGGGAGAAGGGGAGAAAGGGGAGAAAGAGCATGCCCGTGTTGGGTGACACTCTCCAAAACAGAGTAACAGCATGACAGAAGCGGAGCGGGTGCATGCTGTCCCGGAGAGTTGTGCAAGCACTGGCAACACATTCTGATTGGTACCCACGTGCCGCAGTCGCATGCTGTTCATTGATCTAAAGTCACAGCTCCGACAGTACAAGCCTGTGCTGACTTGCGTGCACCATGCACGCCCAGGATTGGTGGTTTGAGCACCCAGCACTGGTGATGCGCTGACCTGGGATGCTGCTTATACACGGAAGCTAGCTAGGTATGTCGCCATCACCTGGAATCTAGGTCAGTATAGTACTTACACCCGGACGGTATATCAGTGTAGCACTTACACCCGGAAGATAGCTAGGTATGGCACTTCCACCCGGCAGCTAGGTCAGTACAACACTTACACCCGGAAGCTAGGTGCGTTAAAAACTTACACCCGGAAGCTCCTCCTGGAGGCGTCGTACACGACTTTGGGGCATGCGAACGCGTCGATGATCTTTAGGAAGGAGGTGTCCGCGCCGCAGCCATCCACGTCAATCCCCATGTCCACCTCGAGGGACTTGATAACGTCCGCCATCACCTGCCCCGATATGATGCTGTTGTTCACTGGGGCAAGGGGCAGAATGGATGCGGAATATTTGGCAGGAAATGCGATGGAAGTCTCCTTGTCATCATATTCGTTGTAACTTGTGAGTTAGAGTAACATAAGCACACTTGTTCGATGAAGTGACAGAAGCACACTTGTGAGTTAGAGTAGCAGACATGCCGCACGGACACTGGCGGCATGCATTTGTTTGTGCCTATTCTCTACAGCTTCTCCTGCTGTGCAAGCAATTGGACGGACACAGTCATGGGCTTTTAATTTTTTATTGGACGGCTACTCATCGCCAGCGTGGCCAGTGGCCTGGAACAACAATGTGTGCCAACCTTTGCTGCCAACCTTTGCTGCCAACAATTGCTGCCAACAATTGCTGCCAACCTTTGCGGCCAACCTTAAATGCCAACCTTGACTGCGAACCTTGACTGCTCAACTCGCCGACTGATGATACTGGCAAAGCTTGCATTCACGGCTAGCAGGCGAGGAGGCGCGCACACATATGACATGGCATGCAGGCTTGCCAAATATGGGGGTGGTACATGCTTGTGGGTCATGATGGTACATGCTCCTACTGTGAAAACCGAGGAGACAAACGGCACAGGAGGTTACGTCCCAGCTGGGAGTGGTTTAACCTGGCAATTGTAGCTTTGTTCCCGTTATCGTTTGGCTTCGGAACATGCCCTACAGAGCAAGGACAAAACAAGACCATCGAACGCGGTTCATCCCGTTTGCCTGCTCTTGCACCCCTACTCGCCTTGTGTACTCTCCGAACGATGACGGGTACGTACCAAAGTCTTTCTTTTTCTGTCAAGACGCTACAAAGCGGCAATCGACCGGCGTGTAAGGTATATCCGCACACTGCGTTTATGCATGAGCTTACATGAATTCTTCTTGACGGCATTTCGGAGAACTTCGAGGCCTTCATTAACGTCTCCTTGGTTCAAGATGAAGGACGCCGCCATTTTTAAGGCCTCCATCTGGAGCGTCAATCCCTGCATACGAAACTCCTGGTTGATGCGGCTATGGATCTTCATGGCTACCAGTCTGACGACACGCTGTCTGAAATAACTTCAAGGATGCAAAAAAACAGTTAGCTACGATAATGATAGCGTCGATGATAGCATGCTATTTGACGCTTTCACGCCACCTGTACTACTCAAGGTCGGCATCGTTGAAGAACCAGCAGGATGCGGGGGCCGAAGCCAGCTAAACCCATCGCGAATGGCACGTGCGTCTCATAATTCCTCAGTGACCGCAACCCGTTACGACGACATTATACGGCCCGGAAATTTGATTTAGAAGGCAGCGAAGCACGCCAAGGCTATGTTGCGGCCTCTCACGTTCTAGAACAGCGAAGAGTCTTGACTTGTCATACCATGAATGCTTATAATCGCGGTATCCATCGCCTTTCTGCGGTTTTTTCCAGCACGCCCAAGGTGCGACCATCGACCTCCACGCAACCCGTTTGAACGTTCCCGCGCAATGCTGACCTGTTGACGGGCCCCTGATCAGGTGGCCCCTGCCTCCCATTTGGGCGCGAGGAAAGTTTTCCCGCTGTTCCCGCCTAAAAAGCAAAGCGAAATTCGCGGCAAAACGCTTTTGGCGGTTTCCTGCCACGGCCACGGCGCTAACGGGTGGCGCACGTGGTAAGTCTGCATCTGGTCACGTCTTCTGCGTAGGCCTTACGCCCATATGGGCCGGGGGATGCCCAGTGTCGTAGGTAAAACCATGGGTAAAACCAGGTAAAACCTAAAATCTCCTGAACACACGTCGTAGGGATTGCACACACAATTTGCTTTGCTCAAGCCCGAAAAAGTAAACCATTCGTGAAGTCCATATCGCAAAGTGCTAGCTACGAAATGCCATTCACGACAAGCGGAATGACTGGGAGCTGGAGGCGGAATGAGTGTTCTGAATGAGGCATTTGGTTGACTAGACGAACAACCCACGTAGTCGCGGTCATGGGAAGCCAGCCCGCCTGAGCTCTCGGGGCGTAATCAGCTATAGTAGTTGTTCATCGCTGCCCCGTCATGGCGAGCAAGATAAAACAGTTGCATCGAAGGGGGGACAAGAAATGTGGAGCCCCGGCACGTACACTTCGGTCATCCAAGGTGCTACCTCCATCGCTAAAGCCTAGCACGACCCACGAGCAGACCAAAATTACCCAGTATTACCCAGAAAAGGTCAGGAAGGACAAGAAGGCGCCGACGCCCTCGTCGAAGCCAGCCAAGCCGAAGTCGCAGCCCGATGCTGATGCACAGCCGAAGAGGAAACGCGGGCGTCCGCCCAAAGAAAAAGTGCCACCGTGTCGCGGTCTACCAAACAAAAAAGACGTCGAAGTTAGCACTGAAGCCAAGAAGCGGCGAAGGGATGCAAGCGCAGACGACCAGACGGCGGACCGGCTGAGGAAACCGGCCACCGTCGCAGCTTCCCTGGCATCCGCGACGGTGGCAACGCCCGCCGAGGGCACCGGCAAGAAAGGCGCGAGGGCCGTGCCACGAAGGAAGCATTACGACTCGGTGCTGATTGACGACGTCGAGTTCCGGGCGGGTGACGTCGTGTATGTCAAGCTAAACGACTCGCTGGATCTGGACGTCATCGACGAGCTGGAGTCGTGCGAGATGTGTGGAACCTCAGGTGGGCCACGCCTGCTGGGGTTGTGCAACCACTGCATACGAATATGAGGGCATGCCTTTTCGGATACCTGCGGTCTTGCTGTGGAGGTTGCTCAGGCATCAAAATGCAGCGGCCAGACCTTAATGTCAAGCCTTTGATTGGCTCTGCTTGCTTAGCAAGCTTCTCGTGCTGTTTCCGTAGGCGCGATGCTGGGCTCTCCACAACAGCGGGTGCCAGCTGTACCAGCTATTCCTTAGCCTCGGCCAATGCCTTCTTCTAAGTTCCCAGGCTAGAGTCACATCGTGGCATCAGAAGCTCTTTGCCGTCAGCTGGTATTTGCCTTTCAATGGGGTTTTCTGTGGTGCGGAGACTGGTAATCTCATACGAGCCAGCATTTGATTCTTCAGTGGCACGCCGGGACGTGGCCACCGCCGCCATGCTGTACCGCCCGGTCTCGCCACGTGCACGACATGGGTGGGTCAATGTGTCGCGTGTGCGTGAGTCCAGTATGTCGAAGCCACATAGGAACCATAACAATATCCCATAATAAACAGTATCCCGTGTGTCCCCACACCAACGGTAATGCCGTCGCTACACAAGTGCGGCCATGGACGCATGGTGAGGCTATGCATGCATGTGTGATGCTGGCTCGTAGTTCTGCCAGGGTAGGCTGCGGCATGTTGATACATGTACATGCATGGCAAAATGCCATAGTCCACACCGGCGCTAGTATAACCATAGGGAGCAAATGGCCTGCGCTGGTTGTCTCCTTGATAGGGAGCCAATGGCCGTGTCCCCAGGCCGCATCGCATAAGCCAGGACCAAGCTGATACCAGGTCGGAGCCCCTGGAGATGCGTGCACACTAATCTGCATATCATAGCTGGTGGCAGGGTAGCACCCATGGTAGGGGCCACCCTTGCCACCCATTCCTGTCTTCTATGCATCCATGGAGCCACTAAAGGTCCCGCCCCGCAGCAAATCACTTACTCGCTCATTCTGCCTGCTTCTTATGTGATCTGTTTATTCCATGTATCGTGTCGCGTTGGTCTGGCTGTGCGGTTGCTGTGGGGTGGCAATGCATGAAACGGGATGGCATTTAATACTGGATGCCACCCTCCCAGCGGAGGACGGTGCCCCCATGCTGGAGTGTGACGGATGCCTGCTCGGATTCCACCTGGCGTGCCTCGAGCCCCCCCTGGAGCGCGTCCCTGAGGGCGATTGGTTCTGTCCCACCTGCACCGCGCAAAAGCAGTGGGGGGAGGGGGTGGGCCCGGGGACGGCAGGGGGCGGACGCAAGTCCTCCACCAGCTGTGGCTCCACGCTGCGTGCACGCTACCTGAAGGGGGGGGAGGTCGACCTCGTTCGTATCGAAAGGTGGGTGGTTTGAAATGTGGATGATGGGTGTTTAAGAAGGTGGGTGCTCTTGAAAGGTGGGTGGTTTGAAATGTGGATTATGGGTGTTTAAGAAGGTGGGTGCTCTTGAAAGGTGGGTGGTTTGAAACGTGGATGATGGGCGTTTGAGAAGGTGGGTGCTCTTGGAGGGTGGGTGGTTTGGAACGTGGATGATGGGCGTTTGAGAAGGTGGGTGCTCTTGGAGGGTGGGTGGTTTGAAACGTGGATGGTTTGAGAAACAGTTTCCTTGAAATATGGTTTATTTAAAAGGTGGGTGGTTTGAGGGGGGGGTGCCTCGCAAATTGTTTGGTATGTTCATGACCCTGAGTACCTGACACCACCGTGGCAGCTCCATAAACTGGTTTATCATGAGGCGGATCTTTTCATGCTCACCTCTGCCATCAACCGCGTACCCTGTCTGTGTAAGTTTAGCACAAGTCTTTCCGTTGACTTGTTGGTGGTGGCGGCAACGTGGCTGCCGGCGTCTGTCACTGCAGTGATCCACGCCGTGGTTACGAAAGCTGACAAATCGTCCTCCTGAGCACTTGGTGATCCCACGTGCAGCATCTGGAGCGAAGAAACACCCGACGCAAAGCCAACACCGCCGGCGAAGGCCAAGTCCAAGAAAGGTGGCGCCAAGGGAGGTGCTACGAGCAGCGGCGCAGTGGCAGGGAATGGCGCAGGCTCAGAGGGCGCCGCAGAGAAGGAGGTGGAGTACCACTTCCTGGGTCGCTGGTTCATTCGGCCCGAAGAGACGCACTGCGGTCGCCAGCCCCACCACGGCAGCCGCGAGGTGTTCCTCACGGACCACTTGGATGAGAATGAGGTGAGGGGGGGGGGGGCACCACGTGGATGAGAACGAGGTGAGGGGGGGGGGGGGAGGGGAGGGAACCACGTGGATGAGACTAAGGTGAGGGGGGTGGGGTGGGTGGGGTGGGCAGGGACCACGTGGATGAGAGTGAGGTGAGGGGGGGGAGGTGGGTCGGGTGGGCAGAGAGAATGAGATAAGGGGAGGGAAAGGGTAGGAAAAATTCTTCTGGTGGGGCTGGGGGGCCGGGGATATTAGGGTACCGGGATTAGGTGTGTGGAGGGGGGGGGACGGGGGCGTAAAGACCCCAGCGCGGGGGGTTGAATAGTGCGAGTAGGGTATAAGGAACCCAGTGAAGGGGGGTTCTAGTACAACATGGAGAACCCGGTGAGGGGTGGGGTGGCTGGTTTGGGGGGTTGGGGGGGACGGGGGGCAGAGACGGAGTTTGTGCGTGCGATGAAGGGGGCCAGAGATGGGGTGGGTCAGCGAGCTGGTGGGCAGCATGGGGGAGGGTTGTATGTACGCTCGGATGCACCCGTGATAGGATCAGGATGACTTGGTTGTATGCAGGTGGAAGACTTGGCTGCTGGCTGTTGTCATGGTTGGTAGTTGCCGGGAGGAAACAGCAGGGGTGTCATGTGCACATGCAGTGCATAGAGTCAGAGAGTAAGCATATGCATGGCGAGACCAGAGTGGGACAACTTGACAGCGAAAATGTGCAGCCAACATGTGCAGCCAACATGTGCAACTATTCCATTTGTGTTTATAACCCTAATAAGACCTTTGTGGAATGGCAGGCTTGGCTTTCCGTTGGTGTGGCGGCTGCTGGTTCTAGCAAGGATGCGCACCCACTCAGCAACATAGAGAAAAGAACAAGTATACACTTCCCACAAAAGATTCTCTCTCTGATGGCGGGGCTTTGCACTCATGGACTTTGGGGTCCTGCTAGAGCTTTGGCATGGTCGGCCCCTGGGGTCATGTACAGGTGTATGCAGTTAATGGCTTCAACGTGCTCATGCCCGCTTTGTGCATCCTCTGGCCAATGTCGTTGCCATGTGTGCACCCATTTGTGCATCCATCCATCGACAGCATCCCATTTGTGCACTCCAAATCATCCACTCACACCATGGCATATTACTGCACTCTACTCGGCATCCATCATCCATGGGGTCGTGCTGGCTGCTGCCAACCGCAGATGGGCACCATCATTCGCAAGGCCACGGTGCTGCGGGCGCAGGAGTACGCCGCCGCTGCAGGGGGTGACGACGACCTGTACCTGTGGGAGTACATCTACCGCTTCAGTTGGCGGCAGTTCCAGCGGCGGGGCGATGATGCGGAGGAGTGGGAGGACGATGATGATGGCGTGATCGAGGACATGATGCGCCGTCGAACGGGGCGCGCGGCAGATGACGGTGGTGATGAGAATTATCGCATCGACGATGACGAGGATGACGACGATGACATCGGTGACCGCAACTTCCACCCCTTGTCAGAGCCAGCGGGCGGGGTGAGTCCCGCCCTGTGGGTGTTTTGAGTTCTTTGGTTGATTTGGATGTGGATGGATGGGTATATCTCAGCAAAGGTGGGTTGCAAGAGGAGCTGCCTTGAGGGACACGTGTCAGTCCTCGGTCTCCCTCTCCTTTCCTCGCGCCACAACTGTCCTCTACTGCTGTTGAGGGACGTGGGTCAGTCCTCGGTCTCCCTCTCCTTTCCTCGCACCCCAACTGTCCACCGCTGCTGTTTGCAGCGATGGCCATATGCGTCCACCAATAGAATGACTGCGGATGTGTCTTCCTCCTGCATTAGGCCACGTGGAGAGGCCGCGTGAGATGGGAGGGGAAGCAGCGTGTTATGATTCAACTTGAATTGGTGCGAGCAGCTTTACCCTTCTGGCAAGCAACCTGATTCTAAGCCATCTAACGTTTGGCAAGCAATGTACACACACATGGTATGTCATGGTGGTGGCGTCTGCAGGCACATCGCGGGCGCCCACGCGGTGCCTACCGCAGGGCGGTGCGCGCTCGGCCCTCATTGGCGGCCATCAAGCACGTCGACTGGGATGACGACGGGGATGCCGGGGGCAATCACGCGGCGGCCACGCAACACCCCCTGGACCGGGCGCGGGCAGCACTCTGCCTATCCGCGGTGCCCCGGGACTTGCCCTGCCGTAACGGGTGCGTGCTGTGGCGTTGGATTCCCCGTTGCGTGTGCCAGCTGCCGCATTACCAGCAGCATTCTTGGCTAGGGACACCGGGCGCGTGCATGGTTGTGCTGCTTCTTTAGCTGCACCCTAGCGCATAAGGAATGACTCCAACACTTGGTGGATAAAAAATATGCCTTTGATCGCAAGGATCGTGCTCGCTCTTGATCGATCATGCGGGCGGGCGGGCGGCCTGAGGTGCATCCCAAGTCCCCTACCCCCTGATGTGCATGGGTGCATCTCAACCCCCGGATGCGCGTGGGTGTATCCCAATCCCCTGATGCCTCTCGTGTGCCACACCATGCAGCGCGCGGGAAGCCATCGAGGTCTTCATCAGCAACGCCTTGCTGGCGGCGGGAGAGACAGAAGAGGGCAAGTGCATGTACATCTCAGGCGTGCCAGGGACGGGCAAGGTGAGGGGGCGGGCACCAGGCGTGCCGGCTAGCAAGCCATTGTGACATGGGGGCTGTCATTCTCGCGACGAAATGTTGGGGATCCTGGCCACTGGCGGGCGATGCGTTTGGGAGCATACCTATCCTAAGATTCTGCGGCATTGTGCTTTGCATGAGGTAGTCTGACCATCATGACAATCTACGTTGGATTTTTTAGCCTTGGTGAAAGAGGTGGGGCATCACAGGGAAGTGCTGGCGCTGGATTTAGAGCATTCTGTCCCACGTGAGTTTTGGCGCATTATTCGCCACTACTATATATTTTACACTACATGCGTTCCTTCATCTATCAAAGCAGCTTACTGTCCCGTTTGGCATGTGCACGTCTTAGTGCCCACATCCGGTTTGCCTTGGCCGCTGACTTTTCAGACAGAGTCTCTAGATCTCAGTGCCTGCGCCAGCTTGCCGTGCCCTGGCTGCCTGCCTGTTGGTGCTCGCCCACTGCCCACCAGACGGCCACCGTGCGGGAAGCGCTGCGCCGCCTGCGCCAGAAGAGCCATGAGGGGTTGATCCCCCCTTTCCAAAGTGTGGAGGTGAACGGGCTGTCGCTGCAGGCCCCCCGCTATGCCTACTCGGTGAGTTAAAAAAGTTTCATATCGCAGTTTTTTTATCATGAGGCTACGCAATTGGCCGGCAGATGCATCGTGACTTTTTGCCATAAATATTCGAAGACATTCTCAAGTTGTGTTTACAAGCGCATTTGTAGGTCAAATAGCATCTCGCAAATGGCCTGCTTATATAGCCATGCGTCGCATGGCGGGCTCATGCTTCTCCCCCCCTCCTCCCCCTCCTCAGCCCCGTGCTCTCTTTCAAGCTTTATAGCCCCCAGCACTCGGCCTCTCATCACGCCATCCACACATGGCTAAGTCATCCTCTAAACGAACTGCTCTTATGTTTTTGTACCGGTCATGCCTCCCTCCATGCCCCACCCACCCTGCCAGGTCATCCACGAGGCTCTCACCTCGGAACGCGTGTCCCCTGAAGCCGCGCTGGACCTGCTGGACAAACGGTTTGGGGGGAGAGGGGGGAGTGCAGCCAGCGCCAGCATTAAGCGCCGCGGTGCCAGTGGCTATGCGCGCGGGGGTGACGGCGCCAGCATGTGCGTGGTGGTCATCGACGAGTTGGACCAGCTCATGTCCAAGAACCAGGCGGTGGGTGCTAGGGCATGGCAAGGCACAGCGCTTATACATGGGCACGTGCCGGTAGCAAGTAGCACCAGCTCATGTCTGAGAACCACAAGGTGGGTGCTACGTGTATGGCATGCTGCTTGTGGTACCTGGCAATGTCCGCTCACTCATTGTTGTTTCTGGCAGAGGTCACGGCTCCTATTGCACGGCTCCTTCTGTTGCTTCTGGCAGAGGTCAACGCTCCTATTGCACGGCTCCTATTGTTGCTTCTGGCAGAGGTCACGGCTCCTATTGCACGGCTCCTATTGTTGCTTCTGGCAGAGGTCACGGCTCCTGTTGCACAGCTCCTATTTTTCCTTCTGGCAGAGGTCAGGGCTCCAAACAGGCAACTGGATTTTGCAATCGCAGCTGCTGACCAAGGAGGTGCAGGAACATAGTTTGGTTCTGCTTGGCAGGGTGATTGGTGGTAATCTTTCATCGTGTGGTCATGCGCATTTGCATAGCCATGGCAGGGCAACCCAACCATGACAGCACAGAAGCTTCTGAAAACACTGCATCCTCGTTCATCCACCCTTTCCTTGGTTCACAGGCAGGCAGTTTCTGTCCTGTGCCATTGTCCTGTATTGCTAAGGGTGTGCTGGCGGCTTCTGTTTCCTCCTTCAGGCCCCCACCCACCCCAGCCTCCAGCTAGCACACTCGTTTTATGCCGTTGTATCGATACGAGGGGCACTTGGCGGAACGTGGGGGGTTAGATTAGGAAAAAGTTGGCGGAACGTAAGAAATTGAGAGACCTTTAAGCCTCAGCATGCACCCGCTGCAGCATGGGTATCTATGATGTCTTGTATAACCGGGCACGTCTGCTGATATTTTCTCCCAGGAAAGAATAATGATAAAATAATTTCTTGCGAGGCCTTCCTGACATATCTGAGGCATGGCTTCCCAACACTTGGCGCTGCTCCACGCGTGCGCCTGGTTCTCGCCAGGTCCTCTACAACCTGTTCCAGTGGCCTGGCTGCCGCAACTCCAACCTCGTGGTCATCGGTAGGTTACTATGATCGTCAGCAGTGTCTTTATTAATCAACATATGTGTGCACTCAGTTGTGAGAAAGTCTGCGTTGTCGTGACCTCGTGCATGCTGGCCTTTAATGCCCATGCCTTGTAGTATCATATGCGTGCATGTCTGCAGTTGCTGGCGACATGCATCATGTTGCATCCTCATACTCCGTGGATGGTCGGTCACCCATGGGCTGCTTTTGGCATGCTGTGCGAGATCTGTGTTTGCACTTGACGCACTGAGACGCGTGGGCCATGATGAGGTGGAAGATGCAACGGCGTCTTCATTCCTCGAGTCGCCAAGGCCCATCCAAGTAGGGCCCATAGGGAGTCACCAAGGCCCATCCAATAGTTTGCAAGTAAAACCTCTGCTCTTGCGAACCAAGCCCTTGCAGTCATCGCAAACCCTAAAACTGGGTCCCATCCTCCACGCTCATGCTCTTGTTGCCCCTTCCTTTATTTGCTTGGTGCCCCTTACGGTACTTGCTTATGCTCGCGCAGGCATCGCCAACACGATGGACCTGCCAGAGCGGCTGCTGCCCCGCATCGCCTCGCGCTTGGGAGCCGACCGCCTTACCTTCCTGCCCTACACGCGGTCGGAGCTCGAGATGATCCTGACCGAGCGCCTCAAGGGGGTCCCTGGCGCGTTCGAGCCCAAGTCCCTGGAGCTCGTCTCTCGCAAGGTGGCGGCCGTATCGGGCGACGCACGTCGAGCGTTGGACATTGCGCGCCGTGCCGCCGAGGTGGCGCAGAAACGGCTAGCCGAGGGCACGGGACCAGCGGGGGCTAATGGCATGGGGTCCGTGGGGGGTGCGCAGAGGCAGCAGGGCAGCGGACCGCAGGCGGTGGGGGTACCGACCCAGGTGACGATGTCCGACGTTACCACGGCCATCCAAGAGATGTGCTCCTCTCCGCACATGCAGGTGAGACCAAATATGCAGATGAGAAGACGGCTACGAATGGGTGTCCGTGTGGGTGTGCGGACAACAGGGAAAGGGGTGGGGAGGAGAAAAGATGACTGGTTATGTTGAAAGAGCGATGACTGGTTACTCTCCAACCATCTGGTTCCGTGTTTCTGGAGTTCGTGGGACAGTTCATCCGCAACGTATGCAGCGGTGGGTATATCGGGGTAACTCGTTTACCCTGTCATGGACTACATTGTGTAGACAGTGCGGTGTGATCGATGAAACGGCCGATGGGACGGACCTTGCGCACTCTGTTTTACAAAGATCTGCTAGTGAATGAACAGGCATGCGCACATGGAAGTCTCAGACACTATGTGCACCCAGGCATACCATCCGCGCGTAAATGCTGCCACACTTGCGTACGCCATCTGGCAGCATCGCCCCATCAGCACTCAACTCGTTGTTGCCACCTATTGTCCGTGCTGGTGGCCCCCTGCCAGGTGATGAAGAGCCTTTCGTTGCACGGCAAGATACTGCTGGCGGCAGTTGCCCTGGAGGAGAAGCGGTGCGGCATGTCCAAGGTCTTGTTTGAACAGGTGAGCGCGCCGTCTAGGACATTCCTTGTTTGAACGTGTGAGTGGATAATGGGTTATCTACTCCATGCTTGTTTGGGCTGGTGACCGCGCCTTCTAGGACACGTGATATGGGACACGCACTTGTTCAAGCATGTGAGCGGATGATGTTGGGCACACTTGCTCGAACGTGTGAGCGACATCTGTATGTGCCCCGTCCATTGTGCGTGGCTCACGTAGCTCCTTAGCGCACAGCAGACAGCGCACAGCAGAGGACGCGGTGCCGCGGTAATTCTGATTGTCAGATCTGATGGCATTGTTGTTACGGCGTGAAGCTTGGTTAGCGGCTATGGGGCAAGCTTCTCAGTTGTCGTCGACTTAAACTAACTTGCAGGTCTTGCAGGCTGCGATCTTAATTAGTACCTTATACCTTTTGTTGCTCCAAGCCTAGTTGGGGAATCGACTACCGGATTAGTGGGCCAATTCTTTTACAGAGTCTGACGCGACTTGGCATGGCAATTAGTTTGTGCACTCCACAACACTCACAACATCTTGCTGCCCGCTGCATTCAGTGTCTTCGCTGGGAGTGTGACAGGAATCTCCCCATGTCCTGGGACCCTGACAGGACACAGGTCTTTCCATGCCTTTTCACCAACCACCTACCTTTGGAGCACCGCAGGTGGCAGGCCTCCATGCCGGGCTGTGCCGCCAGAACTCCATCAACCCGCCATCCACGACGGCTCTCCACCTTCTGGTGTAAGTTGGCCCACGCATGTCTCACTTCCAATGCCCTGGTATACCTACACCAGGTGTGGAACCCCCGTCGGTTGGGGTATTTGTCACCTACAGTCATTCCCAACATGTGAACCGTTGCACCTGAGCTGATAGTATCTTTAAAGCAACGACTTGCGGCATTTGCAGGGGAAGGAAGAGAATGTCAAGGCTGACCGTCCTACCAGCAGCGGAGCGGGCTTTGCGTGCGATGGCATCTATGTGTGATGCCACATCTCCAGAAGACCAGTGCAGGACGGCATGGCATGGAATTACATGGCACGTGCATGCTCAATTGCAGCGTTTTGCATGACCAATACGTCAACTTACCAGTCATTTCAAAAAACCCTTCATTAATGGGTCTTGTATGTCGCCCCCGACCTTATATCCGGTGCAGGTCCAAGCTGGGGGACTGCCGTCTACTCGTGTGCGAACCCGCCACAAGGCTTCGCTTGCGTGGCATACGGCTCAACGTATCCAGGTAGGACCCTGCAGCCAATGAATTTTACAGAAAAGTGCCTGATACACTTTCTGGACCTGCTTCTTTTCGTTGTGTTTGAATTTTGAACCATAGATAGGGGATCCCCCACATTGGTTACCCACAGCACATTGCATGCTTGTTGCAATTGCAACCAGGAAACTTTTGCTTCTGTCCATGCAGCTATATGAGCTTCCTAGGTCTGTTCAATATTCTGGATTTGCATCCAAAACAAGCGGGTTGCAGGTTATACTATCCTTATCCAGCTCTTCATTACCGGCAGTCGCTGACGGGGCTTGTTGTTGCTTGCACGTGGTTTTTTACGGTGGTTGTCTGCCCTGCTACTCTGTGCAGTGCTGACCTGCCGCATGTGTTGCGAGAGGACGGAAACTTGAAGTGGCTTGAAGCACGTTTTAGCAGCGAGCCATCATGATCGACAATACTAGAAACCATGAGCTACTTCCGCTTTCCTCTAGGACTGGAAGGCGGTATCTAGGGGACTTTTTAATCCCTAAAGGCTCAAATTTCGTTCAACCGCCACGTTGTAAGTAAGTAAGTAGGTAAGTAAGTAGGTAAGTAAGTAGGTGCTTGGGTGTCATGAGCATGGGCATGCCACGGAGTACTATGCTAATATCATAAGAAAATAATTACACACAAGTTACAATGTATCGTCTGCATCATGCCCCAACCATATAGTCACTATCAGAATATAGTCACTAAAAATTAAATTATAACATGCCTCCGTTGGGAGATCATGTAGCACATATTCCTTGATGGATGGGTGGGGTGGAAGGAGCCGCGTAATCGAACTAACCTAACTCTAAGCTATCTAGTCTAGAAAATCCTAACTACACTACTCATCAAAATGCCTCCTCCGCTTGGGGGGAGGTGGCTTGCCCACAGGGGCTGGCGTGTTCACGAGCCTTGACAATCTTCTGTTACCGCGTCTTGTTCTGCACGACAGTCCAAAGAAGGGAGAGAGAGTGGATGCGGTGTTCAAACTGGGCTGGGACCACTAGGTCGTCCAGCAACATCTGGATGTAGTTCGTGACATGTTTCCCTACCCTTTTTGGCCTGGGCTAGGCATCGTTCGCTCAAAACCTAAGTACTAGTGACACTTGAGGGACCTCGGCGAGCATCGCAAGCGCATGCTAGCTCCTCATGAGGTCCTGGTCCTCACGGTGCTCACCTATGGCGCCGAGGCATGGACGCTCATGCATGCACGGACACGCTGGCCACACGTGCGGCTGAACGGCACGGTAACCAGGATGCTCAGCCAGGCCCTGAACGTAGGGTTTTCCACACATGCATATAATAGGTCTTTAGAATCTTTGCACCAGGGTATGCCTCGCATTTCGGACGAGATTAGACAGCGCAGCAGGATATCATTCATAGCCGACTGTCATCTTGCTCGCACCAGTCGATCAGGTAGACACCGCCCTCGGTACGTCTGGCCGGCCCCCAGCGGCTTGGCCAGCCAGGGCGGCATGTCCTGACCTGGCCTGGCCCCAAGGACATTCCTAAAAAGATAGGTAAATGCATGCCATGACCTACCCACAGCACTGTTGCTGGCCGACCTAGTGGTCCCAGCCCAGTTTGAACATCGCATTCACTCCCTCTCTCTTGCTTGGACTGCTATATGCAGAACAAGAAGAGGTGGAAGAGGATTGTCCAGGCTCACACACCAGCCCCTAGCTGTGGGCAAGGCCCCCCCCCCCTGGGCAAGAGGAAGGGGCGCTTTGCTGTGTAGAATAGTTAGGGTTTTCTGGATTAGATTAGCTTAAGTAGAGTTACAGATTAGTTCGGCTTCGCGGCTTCGCCCACCGACCTCCATCCAGTCATTGGCTCCATCTATCCAGCACTTGGGAATATGTGCTACATGATCTCCCAACGGAGTCATGTTATTGATTTTAATATCCCTGAGAAGCCTGGGCATATGGCGTTTAGTACACTCTGGGCTACGTTTCCTGCAAGCTAGGGTAGGGTGTAAACTACCCGCTGGTCGATGGGTGCACAAAGTGCACCTGCACACCACTATGTATTCCAGCACCTATAGTAGGGGGCAGCACATAAAGTAGGCCGGGGGGAAGCGCGGCCCGTTGCTAGCCAGGGTAGAAGTCCGCAGGTCGAGGTTATTGGTCCTGAGGATAGCCGGCCGCTACACTACCGCCTCGTCTGCCATTACAGTAGAGGACAGCTCGGATGAGGATTACATCCCCATCTAGTGCTTAACGGTTGGGGGATGATGCAGACGATATTTGTTTAAACTTTTGTGTAATTATTTTTCTAATGAGATTAGCATAGTACTCCGTGGCATGCCTTTGCGCATGCATGACACGCAAGTACTTACTTACTTACTTAGGCCGGGGGGAAGATCGATCATCATGGCTATAAACAATGGCTAGGGCATGGCTTCTCAGCATGCAGAGCGGTAGCTCTCTGCATGGGCACAGCATAACTAATAAAGCTAGTAGTAGGCATCATCTGGGTGTGGCACATCATGTATAGGCACACATGTACATGGAGCCCTACATAATGCTAAGTCATCAGCTGGTAGCCGGGGCCCATAAAAATCCGTACAAGTACAAGGCCACGGTGGCAGTAGGCCTTACTATTCTATACACTACTACTGCTGTATTCCCCTAAGCTAGCTGGGGTGTCTGGAGGTGAGCTGGGGCCGCGGGGGTCGCTTGCCAGGGCCTGTGGCCGACGTAGATGGCCGTCCCCTTCCAGTACACCGGCTTCCCCGCCGCGGTCTTCCGGAGCTGGAGGTAGGTCGGCCATAGCTCCCGTCGCCGTTGTTGCTGCGCCATGCAGGGTCAAGTCGTCGTCCAGGGTGTAGTGAGTCTTCTCGAGCCGCTTGCGGCGTCTGAGAAACGAAATCTTGTCCGCGGGCTGGGTACACAAAGATGAGAAGAAGCGGGGGCGCCCCTGCCTTATAACCCCACGAGCGGGGAAGGCGGTGGCCGGGCGGCCCGCTTGATCTCACCAAGGAGGCCCATGCGACCGAGGATTTCTCGCTCAAACGCTTGTGCAAGCTTCTCGTGGCGGCAGCGCCAGTCCCTTGCCCTCACTCGCACGGTGGCTGATACATGTTATTCCACCGCGTCCAGGCCAACTTTGTTGCGACCCAGACGGTGTAGGTCACAATTCCCCGGCCTGGTGGGCCGGCAGAGATGTTGCTGTGTGTCGTCGTTTGGTGTTGTCGTTAGTTGTACCTTTTGCTGCCAGGCTTGATCCTTGAATGCATGCCCGTGTCGGATTCTCATTATTGTCATGAGGCCGGGTTCTTCCTTTCGGGATTTAATTTCCTTCTGTTGCATGCCATTCTCACCTCCGTAATTTATCATTCTCAATGTTGACATATAGGAATACCGGCCTGGCGTCCTGCATGCATGGCGTGGAGGACAGCGCAAAAACGACTTGCAGACCAGGCCGGGGCTGACCATGTGGTGGATATCATCGTGGGGGATACAAAAAAAATTACTATAATTGATCGCGCATGCAAGCACATGTGTCATTTCCTTTCTCTTGCTTGGACTGCATGCTATGCAGAACAAGAAGAGGTGGCAGACCATTTTCCAGGCCCGCACGCCAGCCCCTGTGGGCAAGCCCCACCCCCCCGGCAGGAGGAATCAAGGGGCGCTTCAAATGCTGAGCTAGTAGAGTAGTTAGGATTTTCTAGATTAGCTTAGAGTTAGCTTAGTTAGGTTTCGCGGCTTCGCTCACCTCCATCCATCCAGCAAGGGAATACGTGCTACATGTTTCAAAGTGAGACAACTATGATCTCCCCGGATCGACAGAGTCACGTTATAGTTTAATTCTAATGCAAGCATGCCGGCCCCCGCGTGCATGCATCCCAGCGTGCAACATAATGCAGCCCTGGATGAGACACACTTTTTTCTATAGCTCTGCATTATTGTGCTCTGCGACTCCCCCGCGCGGGAACGCGTGTTTAATATTAATTAATGCATGCAATTAAGGTATAAAAGTTAGTTACACTAAACGACAATTTTACGAGGTCGTTGCTGGGATACTGAGGCAATGTCACAAGGCCTATGCATGTGGAAATCAATTGAGGCATCTGCGATGATGATCAGGAGTTCGCCCAAGGTTCTCTGCCAATGGCCAGGTTATCAATATAACGCATGTTTACAGCCTGATCTGCCCTGGGCCTGTATGTCGCATGTGCAACGTATGCACTAGAGTGCAACTATCTAAGTGCATGCACGTGGTATATCTGCGCATTTCCATGGAAAACCTAGCCGCAAGATATATAGGGTGAAAAGCATGCCAAAGGATCAATCAGGCTTTGTGAGGATCGGCATGTGGCCAGGTCTGCATGCGTGCCGTACACTGCCCATGAAACGCTGATAACTAAAATACACCCATCAGTTGCATACTGCACAGCCTAGCAACTTAGGTGCCGGCCATGCCACACACCACACAATTTTCCCATCTTCAACCATGGGTCACAGGCAAAAAAATGCTAACAGGACCTCACGAACCACCTGATTCTAACTTTTGCAACCCAAAGTCCAGTCAGTCAAACAGACGTGCCTTTCTCTCCATGCATGCACAGCAGCCCACACAGAATGGCAAGTTGTTGTCTTGGGCCGTTTCGCGTAGAAGGCACACCGACAACCTAGGGCAACTGACCATGATACATGCTTGGCTTTATATGCTCCTACAAAAGCCACAAGACACCTACGCCCACCTCAAAAGCAACAGGAACTCAATCCAAGAGATGCACACGAGCAAATTGCTTAGCAACAAAATTGAAGTACAGATGGATCAGAGATCACAGGCAGCCTCTCAGTTCAGCATCCTCAGTGACGAAACAGCCTCCCTTTCCTAAAATGCCCGAACGTTACATCCAGGTGATGCTCTAGGTGATGCTAGAGCTTCCGCTTCGTGACCACCACGGGTTCTGACTTCCTGCGCGCTTTGAACTCAAAGCTGCAGACGCAGGCACGACAGAGGGCACCATGGATCAAGGTGACACAAGCACCAGACATTAGCTTGTTTTGGCAGGAGATGGTGGGCCTGTGAAGCCACAGCTTGCGGCTCACTGGGTGAGAACTGCTCGCATGGAGAGGGTCAAAGAGTCCAAGGCGAGAACCCATCCTCCATAGCAAAAAACATGAAAGATTATACATAAGTATTGCCCACAAACGTCCATCCTCGATGGCAGAGGTGCATATCAGGGGGGACCAAGTCCATGGGCAACACCTACACAGTATCGGGCGAGACCAAGTCCTTGGGCAGCAACTATACAATATCGGGCGAGACCTAGCCCTTGAGCGGCACCTTTACTACAATATCAGGCGAGACCAAGTCCATGGGCAGCAGCAATACAATATCGGGTGCGACCAAGTCCTTGGGCGGCACCTATCGAATATCGGGCGAGATCAACTCCACTCCCATGTGCACCGTTGGCCACACAAACGCACTCTGGGCACCCAGTTAGGGGTAGAACACGCCATGCGCCGGTCACCCCATTTCCTGACCTCACAGCACAGTTGTGTGCAAGGTGCTTGCACGGCAGCTTTCCCGGCTAGCCCTGACAACTAAAGCTGATAGTACACATGCCCGATCTCTCAACACACATCCTGCACACACCAGTTTAAAGCCTGCACACATCAGGACAGTACACCCACCTCTGCCTCAAGTCCGCCAACGATTTCTTCATCAGACTTCCGCCGTGGCCGTGCGAGGGGCCTGCGGTGGCAAGCAGAAACAACCAGGGTATGCCCCGCAAGGCCGTGCGAAATAGATCCCAAAGCCCAGGGCAGGCAGCCAAAAATGCAAGGACACAAAGTGCTAAGAGTCAGACGGTAGGGCAATACACCACAGGCGTCATGTTGCACGCACCTCAAGGCCTAGAGCTGAAGTCCCAAACCCGGGCCCCTGAATCCCTGGCCCAGTGATTCTAGTGTGGCACAGTACTTCGAGCGTTGCGATGCTTTTGCCTCGAGAAAAATCTTTGCTTGTTGCGTCCACCCATGCATGGGGCACATGCGAATAATCGTTGGCTACACCCACACCCTGGGGTTCATCCGGGGCACCATGGCCATGCTCCGACCCGCCAACGGGATCCAATAGTGTTCCCGCCTGCAGTGGCAGGCATGCGGCATAAACACTGTATTCACCCAGTGGACAACAATGAGGAAAAAAGGCGTGACTGCCCCTCTGCCGTGGTTGCCGCACAAGCCCACAGCCATCTCCAGCAGAAGGCAGCAGAAGCGAAGGCCATGCTGGCACGGAGAGATGGGGCTGGAACGAAACATGGAATATGGGGTCCTGTGCACCTGGTACACTGTGCACTTAGTGCCATGTGTGGGTGCCAACTGACGCTGGGGACTTGTATGGTGATCAACTGGCTCAACACCATGCGCTAAACTTGTGCATGTTGACCATCTGCAGCCATGCTCATGGCCAGGTGTCCCGCTCACCCGCAGACCCGGACGCCTTACGCTTGGACCCAGGTTTCACCGAAGGGGGGGGCTTGGCACAGAAGACGACCTGACGGCTCTTGCGCGCTGTGAGCATGATGATGCAAGACAGGACGGCGAAGGGTGCCACAGCGCAGGGCAGCACGGGTGGCAGGGATGTGAGTTACGAGGCAGGAGTGCGTGCAGCGTACTGAACACACACTTGCAATAAAGGTGCATTTATTATGCATGCATGCAGGAAACAAAATCGCACGCAGGCAAGGTGCCGCAGCAGGTAACTGCACCACATCGTGGAATGCCTGCATGACCTGAAACATGAGCCCAGCGGCCAGCGGGCTGTCGAGCCCAGGACCGTCCACGTGCAGACATGTTGGACTGGGGCAACACGCATTTGGGGGGGGCAGCCACGCAGCGCTGTACTGACCTCGCCCACACCACCAGGAATGTACACCCAATCTCGTATGATGGGAGCTTGCTGGAGAGCCCCACAGCACCCTTACCACTCCAGCGCACTTAGAACCATTTTGCAAGCAGTTGATCCATCACACACATGATCAGTGTGCCATTGCTGACGGGCAGCACCTACCATCCCCACGCACGCATGCGCCTTGTCGTCCTTATCTGAGACCCACACACGCATGACCCTAGTTCTCTCCATGCCCACACACACATCACCTTTGTCATCCTGCCACCTGCTAAACCCGCCTACCCCTCCTCTCCTCCCATCGACCATCCTTCCACCGGCCATCCCTACCCTCCTCCCTTCGACCATCCCTCCAACCTGCCACCCCCCCCCTCCTCCCTTCGACCATCCTTCCACCTGCCACCCCTACCCTCCTCCCTTCGACCATCCTTCCACCTGCCACCCCTACCCTCCTCCCTTCGACCATCCTTCCACCTGCCACCCCTACCCTCCTCCCTTCGACCATCCTTCCACCTGCCGGCCCCCTCCCCTCCTCCCACCTTTGTCGTCCTTCTCGTACAGCTGCCGCAACCTCTCCCCCGTTTGCTTCTGCTTCTGCTGGTGCTGCTCCTCCTTGGCCTGCAAGGGGAAGAGGGGATGGTGGCGGCTTGCAGAGCATGGTCAGAAGACAGTATTCCTGTCACATGCTATGGTAGGCATGTTCCAGCTGGTACCGTCTCCTTCCAGGTTTGATCAGGTGGGTGGTGGGTGTTCATAACGGATCATTGTCAACAAAAGAAATTTCAGAGAGCGACCCCTGGGGGGGAAAGACACTGCAAGAAAAGATCGAGTTGAACCACATTTAGAAAGGCAACAAACTTTCACATCTTACCATAATGCTGGCAGATGCATGACAAGGGCACTTTTGCGTGCATGCATACCTTGTATTCCTTGTGCCAATTGATGCTTGCACTGATATCTGCGTCGCGACGAGCCGCATCGGCCGAGTTGCTGCTGGCGGATGCACCTCCACCGGCACTCTGCTTTCCCTTGCTGTACCTGGCAAGCACTTCGGCTTCGCTAGCAGCCCCCCATGTTAGTCGATAGCACCGACGCCAGGGCTCGTTTGCTATGGCGGACAGATCCCTACCCTGCAGTGCCAGACAAAAAGGCATACCGAGGGAAAAAAGTCCCGGCCCCCTCCCCCCACCCCCAAAATAAGCTCGGCCAAGGCGGACTAACATCTCCATATCTACCAACTTGATTGGCATAATCATGCTAACATGAAATTGCAGCACTGAATAAAGAAAATGCGGTGATCCGGAGATCCATACGGCCCAAGCGCAATTGCATCGATATGGCGTCAGCCACGTGCAATGTTTCACCTTGGAATAATGCTGAATTCTCTCTAGCTGTTCAGCGCTGCAGCAGAGCAGAATTTTCGCCAGCAGCGCATCTTCTGTATCCCCAACATCGAAAAGATGATCCAAATTCTTTACCACTGCCTGCAGCGCCAACTCTGCAAGCGGTGGGATGACCTTCAAAGCTCCGCTTTTATCTTTCCCAGGGTTAAAACGGACTCCACAAGTGCTTTTTGGAATACGCGCAGATGCAGACGCCATTAGCACTGATAGATCGCTACAACATTGATGTGTCCTAACTTTCGATGCGTGCGCAGCGGTAAGAAAACCAATTTCTTTGTCTAAATTTGCTTTATTTGCCAGGCAGATGTCACTTGTTAGCGGTATCTGAATACAACAACTGTCCGCAAGGATTCAACGCCACTAGTGGACATTACGTCGTGACAGGACCATTCCTTGTCTTCGCGAAGTGCACAAGATAATAGAAGGGAGTTACCGGTACGTGAATGGATGGATCGCGCTTGTACGCTCGCAGTGTGCATCGCTCGGTTCCCGAATCCTGATCACTCACTTCTTGTAAGATTGCATCCAAGTTGCCGTCCATCAGGGAATTTACGTGGCGCCAACCGCCTGGTACGTACTGGTCGCGCCAAAAATGGCCTGCCGAATGCCAGCAGCCGCATGCACTGGTCAGCGGAGGTCAGCGGAAAATTGAAAAACGTACGTTGCCCCCTTTCGCCCGCCAAATATTTTACCCTGACTTGCCAGTTGCCGGAAGACGTTAGGGGCTATGGTGGCATGCTTCCGTCAGGCACATTGAGCGTCGATGACTGAGTGAACTCCGTGTGCACTGGAAAATTGAACGCACGCCATTACCACCATTTTGAGCTATCTGAAAGCGCGACCGTCGCAAAAGGCTTGTCTGCATGACCTGATGTAATCAGGAATATATTTAGTTAAGTCGATAGCGACCTCGGGAATGGGGGTGCACGAGCGATCGGAAGTGCGCCTGCCATTGAGTTTGGATGAAATACCACCATCGCGGGAGTTAGTTGATTACTACCGGGCGCGCTTAGGTACGCTTGATTGCGCAATATACGCACAGGGTTGACTTCTGGCCTGACATTATTGGAATTCCGCTTAGATCGCTACCGCTTCGCAAGGCAACTCCTAACGGCTGTATACCTGCGGCTGTATGATATTTCGATTTGGTGCATGCGCTCGTTAATCGCCAGCCGAAGCTGACCAGGAGCGTGAAGATATTATCCAGAAGATAGACCTTTGCAGAGCAACGCACGAGGAACTCCATAAATGGAAATGGGAAGCCCAGCAGCGAGCTGAGGAGCTGGCTGAAGCTCAGAAGGTGCGTTCTTGCCCTGGAGGGAGTCTTATGTGAAATTGGCCGCCCCCAATGTCGTTGTAGCAGCCAACAGGTCGCTATAGCCTACTCGTCTTGCCAAAGCATTGTCGCCTTGTTTCCGAAAGACGCATATGTCGCTATAATTCGTGGTAATAATAGCTTTTGCGTGAAAATCACTTACGGTGAACTTGTGAGTGTGGACGTAGCAGCTTACGCATCGCGCATCTTTTGAGGTGATTCCCCAAACTCGTGGGGAGGTAGTACAACCCATGCGGTACCCCTCACTCTCTGTGACCGGACTTCAATGTGGTAGCATGCCTAATCTGTATCCTCGATGGGAGCTTTCGGGGGAACCAAGTCAGCCCCCTTCCCTGCACGGCATGGAGTCCAGAAACGCAAATCTCGTCTCATGTCTGGCATCAAGGTCATCCTTGGTCACTCCAACAAGACACATACTACGGGTTCCTTACTCCAGGTCAATCGGTTCCATGGGATAACTTTACTTTTGCTTAGCATTGCCTTTACCACATCGTGAAATGCGCATCTCCACACATCATCCTCGATGCAGAATGTCGCATGAAAATGACAACCTCCGGATGGGACTGTGCCTGCCTGCCTGCCTGCCTGCTTGCCTGCCTGCCTGCCTGCCTGCCTGCCCGCCTGCCTGCCTGCCTGCCTGCCCGCCTGCCTGCCTGCCTGCCTGCCTGCCTGCCTGCCTGCCTGCCTGCCTGCCTGCCTGCCTGCCTGCCTGCCTGCCTGCCTGCCTGCCTGCCTGCCTGCCTGCCTGCCTGCCTGCCTGCCTGCCTGCCTGCCTGCCTGCCTGCCTGCCTGCCTGCCTGCCTGCCTGCCTGCCTGCCTGCCTGCCTGCCTGCCTGCCTGCCTGCCTGCCTGCCTGCCTGCCTGCCTGCCTGCCTGCCTGCCTGCCTGCCTGCCTGCCTGCCTGCCTGCCTGCCTGCCTGCCTGCCTGCCTGCCTGCCTGCCTGCCTGCCTGCCTGCCTGCCTGCCTGCCTGCCTGCCTGCCTGCCTGCCTGCCTGCCTGCCTGCCTGCCTGCCTGCCTGCCTGCCTGCCTGCCTGCCTGCCTGCCTGCCTGCCTGCCTGCCTGCCTGCCTGCCTGCCTGCCTGCCTGCCTGCCTGCCTGCCTGCCTGCCTGCCTGCCTGCCTGCCTGCCTGCCTGCCTGCCTGCCTGCCTGCCTGCCTGCCTGCCTGCCTGCCTGCCTGCCTGCCTGCCTGCCTGCCTGCCTGCCTGCCTGCCTGCCTGCCTGCCTGCGTGCCTGCGTGCCTGCGTGCCTGCGTGCCTGCGTGCCTGCGTGCCTGCGTGCCTGCGTGCCTGCGTGCCTGCGTGCCTGCGTGCCTGCGTGCCTGCGTGCCTGCGTGCCTGCGTGCCTGCGTGCCTGCGTGCCTGCGTGCCTGCGTGCCTGCGTGCCTGCGTGCCTGCGTGCCTGCGTGCCTGCGTGCCTGCGTGCCTGCGTGCCTGCGTGCCTGCGTGCCTGCGTGCCTGCGTGCCTGCGTGCCTGCGTGCCTGCGTGCCTGCGTGCCTGCGTGCCTGCGTGCCTGCGTGCCTGCGTGCCTGCGTGCCTGCGTGCCTGCGTGCCTGCGTGCCTGCGTGCCTGCGTGCCTGCGTGCCTGCGTGCCTGCGTGCCTGCGTGCCTGCGTGCCTGCGTGCCTGCCTGCCTGCCTGCCTGCCTGCCTGCCTGCCTGCCTGCCTGCCTGCCTGCCTGCCTGCCTGCCTGCCTGCCTGCCTGCCTGCCTGCCTGCCTGCCTGCCTGCCTGCCTGCCTGCCTGCCTGCCTGCCTGCCTGCCTGCCTGCCTGCCTGCCTGCCTGCCTGCCTGCCTGCCTGCCTGCCTGCCTGCCTGCCTGCCTGCCTGCCTGCCTGCCTGCCTGCCTGCCTGCCTGCCTGCCTGCCTGCCTGCCTGCCTGCCTGCCTGCCTGCCTGCCTGCCTGCCTGCCTGCCTGCCTGCCTGCCTGCCTGCCTGCCTGCCTGCCTGCCTGCCTGCCTGCCTGCCTGCCTGCCTGCCTGCCTGCCTGCCTGCCTGCCTGCCTGCCTGCCTGCCTGCCTGCCTGCCTGCCTGCCTGCCTGCCTGCCTGCCTGCCTGCCTGCCTGCCTGCCTGCCTGCCTGCCTGCCTGCCTGCCTGCCTGCCTGCCTGCCTGCCTGCCTGCCTGCCTGCCTGCCTGCCTGCCTGCCTGCCTGCCTGCCTGCCTGCCTGCCTGCCTGCCTGCCTGCCTGCCTGCCTGCCTGCCTGCCTGCCTGCCTGCCTGCCTGCCTGCCTGCCTGCCTGCCTGCCTGCCTGCCTGCCTGCCTGCCTGCCTGCCTGCCTGCCTGCCTGCCTGCCTGCCTGCTCACCTCCCTGCCTGCTCGCCTACTTGCCTTCAGGCGCTGAGTGATGCACACCTGGTCCTATTTGAGGAGCGCGAGCGTGTGCTGGCCATCCAAGCCGAGAACGACGCATTGCGGGTGCAAGAGTTGGATGACCGCAAGCGCATCCAGCACCTGATCGCGCTCACGCAGCCGCTGAGGGAGGACGACGTGCTCTTTGACCGCGACGTGTTCCCCGAGACCCTCTCGCTCTTCCCGCGATTCAACGAGGGGCAGGAGGGGCCCGCGCGCGCCAGGCACGTTGCGCCAGGCCAGACCCACCCACCCTAGTAGTATGGGACCAAATCCCATGCACAAGCCGTGGGCAGCCATGAGCCCCCTCTCTCCCTCCACAGCAAAGGCTGTATCTGCGAATTACTGTTTGTCTTCACTTCCCCACCCGCAATCACAGGAGGCAGATCGCAGCATCGTAATCTACGCCGTCCATCCCCCGCACTCCCCTGCCCTCCTCCCAAACGATCCCATGCCCGCTGTTACCTGCTTCTTCCAGGCTGCTTGTCATATTCTTCCCTGTTTTCCCTTTCCGACTCGGCGCTCCCGACAAACTCTGCGCCCCCTCTGCGCTCGTTGCTCTGGGCACACAGCCGGACATCTGCTTGGCCCTCAGAGCTGGATACGCTCATTACTAACGCACTCGGATGTGCATGCCGCCATGTTGTCTGTGTCTGCTGTGTTGATGCTCCGCAGGAGCGTGGGGCCCCCGCGACCCGTTCGCCCTTGGCACCCAAAGGTACACGTGGCTGCCAAACTTGCGGATGTGCTGGCTGAAGCTGCAATTCACATGAGTTGAAAATTTCGTAACCCCAACACACTCTGTTGAGTTCTGGGAAACCAACAGGATTCCTGGAAGTTCCATTCCCATGATACCGCCAGCAGCCCTTTCTCTCTCTCTCTCTCTCTCTCTCTCTCTCTCTCTCTCTCTCTCTCTCTCTCTCTCTCTCTCTCTCTCTCTCTCTCTCTCTCTCTCTCTCTCTCTCTCTCTCTCTCTCTCACTCTCCCTCTCTCTGTTCGAGTTCCTGCTACTTCAAAGCGTATCTGACGTTGGCGTGACAAATGATCCATTTTCTTACATCTGCCCCCCCATCGCCCTGCCCTTCTACCCCAGCCCGCCCCCCCAAGGAGAGCGTCCTGCGCACGGTGTACCTACCCAGCGAGCGCACTGACACGCTGCTGGTCAAGGTGGAGGCGCTGCAGGCCCAGCTGGCCGAGGCGGTACGTCACGCACCCATGCGCCGCGCTGTGTGCTTTCAATGTTGTAATTGTGTGTTTTCTATGTTTATGTTTGTAGTATTCGTTTATGTGTGCATGCAATACTCCTTGTTTATGGTGTGTGGTTATGACTTCATACTAGTGTGTGTGGGATGCAAGCACCCATGCGCCGTGTGGGAGAGAGGCTTTCACCATGGTAGATGTGATACAACTTTTGCTAGAGACAAGATGGCAGCAAAAGAGATGCATTGCAGGCCTTGCAAGGGACAACCCCACTCTAACAAGTGCAGCATGTCAGGGGATGGGTGGTGCTGCACACGAGCACCACAGAATTTGCGGCACCTACATGGCACCTACATTGTATGGTTGCGCAGCGGACCCCTGCCCTTGCACCAATACCCATGGCTCTGCCCAGGCCAACGCTTGTGTCCATGCCGTTATCCTATGTGATGGATGCTATCCTTTGGAGGCATGTTCCTGGCTTCCGTTGCTACAACGTGAACTGACCTGCTGGCGAAAACATGAAATCTTGCAACTGCGTGACGCTACTGTGCCTGCGTGCCGCTGACCCCATACTCCACCTTACGCCAGCGGCAATTCGCCAACGAGCGCGTGGGCGCCCTGCTGGAGGAGCGTCGGGTGGCAGAAATCAACGAGACAGCGCGCGCAGACAACGAGCGGCGCCACCGGGAGGTGAGGCGCCCGCGCTGTACCGGGCCTACACACTGGGGTGTGCAGCCATTGGAAGAGACACGTACGGCATGGTGTGCACACACGTAGGCACATGACTGTTGCTTGAGATGTGCACACCATAGCACACAAGCACAGGGGCATGCCACCGTTGGAAGAGACACGCACTGCATACCACGCACGCACAGGAATACCTTGATGAGGGTTGGGGGCTGCATTGGCTGGAGTAGCAAGGCCAGCATGAGCTCAGGCATTGCTGGCATCTGCGTCGCACACATGAGAACGTGACGGGCAGAGGAAAATGCCACAATGTGCCAGCATCCCAGGCATTGGAGCGATCAGCATGGCACGACAACTCCAGCCTTACAAGCCAGTGGCCATGATAGCCATAGTGTGCTTGCACAGTGCCGCCTGGTTGGCAGCCTTCCACCCCATTGTAGTCGACATCTCAGCCACCAAGCCATAGACTTATCAGCAATCACAGGGATTCGTAACGACCTGGCCACCTGGCCGTACGGTATCTCCTGGCATAGCTTGCACCCATGCCTGGTTGATCACACAGCCTTGAATTTTAGTCCGCGGATGATGGGGCTTATCCTGTGCTCGAGCGTGCAGATACTCAACAGCCACACCATGTATCACTTTCGAGCCCACCAGTTTTACTAATGCTGACTTTTAACTGACTATGCTGCAGAAATTCTGCTGTCGTCTGGTCTCAGGGTCTCAGGACGCAGCATTGCAAACCACATCGGTGTACACCGGGGGGGGGAAGGATGCCCCATAAGTGCTGTACATTGACTTGCATGGGTGCGTCTCGTTTCCTGTGGGGTGCTTCGTTATTGTCACGTGTTGTCGCTTGCTGCACAGGACCTGGAGAAGAACCTGCGCTTGAAGGAGGAGGTGCTGCAGCAGACCATGCGAGGTGAGTCAGCAGGGCATGGGAGAAGATGCCCGCAACTCAATAAGCTGTCGGATAGGACTGCAACAGGAGGAGAATGCGGTGTGGCCATCGGCATCCGGTATGGCCTGGTGCGGTTCATTCCCGCCGCTGTTGGATGAATCAGGATGGCAAGGGTCGTGGCTCTGGTGCAGCGCCATAGGCATTCCTTCACTAGCTCTGTGTTGGTTGCTGCTCACTCCTTCAAAGGCACTCGGTGCTTGGAACGCACGCTGCCTCGGCCAATCCACATCGTGGTGCCGCCGTGCATTGCCGGGGATAGAAGTGCGAAAACGGCACGGCAAGCAGTTTGATCGCGGGAGCGGCCGCTTTTTCTGGTGGGCACGACAGGCCACTTTATGTGGTTTCTGGCATGCATGACTGGGTACCCCTTATGTGGTTTCTGGTGTGCACGACCTGGCTCCCGCTACATTCATCAAAATTCTGGTAGCCTAAGTAGCCTGAATTCATACCTGCAGGCATCATCATGCCCATCGTCTACACGGCTGCCCTTATGACCTTCTCTACTGCATCCCTTGGCTGCATGGCACCCTCTCCCCTCCCCCCCCCCCCCCAGACTACCTGGTGTCTCGGCACGCCCTTCTCAAGGAGCGCACGGCGATGGAGGAGGCGCGTGAGAAGGGTGCACAGCTGGCCAACACGGTGGACCAGTTTCGGCTGCTCAACGAGTTGCTGCTTGAGGTACGCCAGCGCACTTTCCTGTGGTGGGTGGGGACCAGCACCAGCGGCTCAACGAGCTGTTGCTAGCATAATATCAAACACATACTGCAGTACAATAAGATATGTGTATATTCCGTGGCCCTGGGCCACCTGTGGTTGTTCACTAGGCGACCTTCAGCGTGCCACAAGTGCTGCTGAAGCATACTTATGCCACATGAAGCGTGCCATTCATGGCCTGGAAAGTGTGCCAATTTGTGCACTGGCTGTACCCCTCCCCATGGCCCCCTCCCCATGGCCCCCTCCCCACGGCCCCCTCTCAATGACTGCCTTTTTGTTCACCTCTTGGCACCTCCCCTGGCCTCCCCATCGCCCACCTCCATGCCTCCCCCCCCCCCCCCAATGCGCCCCAGGTGGTTCCCCCCGAGGTGCAGCACGTCGCACGCCAGATGGAGAAGGCGATCGAGAGGCGGCGCGAACTGTTTGGGGCCATGCGCGAGACGCTTGCGGCCGTACGAGAGGCCAAGCAGGGGGGGCAGGACAATGCGGGCGTGGCCGCGTCGCTGCGCAAGTGGATGGAGGGGCGGGGCCTGGTGGACGAGGAGAGCCTGCTGACGGAGATGGCGCGCGACACCACCGACAGCATGCTCAGCCTCATTGATGAGGAGCTGGTCGACCTCAAGCAGGTGCGCGAGCACGCATGACGGCAGAGCGGCCGCCTCCCTTTTGTCATGTAGTAGAAAGTAATGAGGAGGAGCTGGCCGACCTCAAGCAGGTGGGTGCACGCACTTATAGCTCTATGCACTGCTGTCTCCTGCTAATTAGTATGCAGCGGTCTTGTAGCATAAGAGCTACAGTGGCGTACATGAATGGATCTTTTTCCTCCTTGCAAGCGCCTACTGCGGTCCCGCACATATGTGCGTCCATACGGGCTCATGGTGGCCATAGTAATCCATCCCGGCCACTGGGCTCTGCCAACCCTGTGCTTGCTCAGTACCCAAGGATATTCTGCCCATAATTTTTTTTGTCAATCCAGACTTGTTAATCAAGCCAGTGGGGCGATCGAGCATGCTCCTCAGTCAAGGCTCCCCTTGGTGATCGTGTGTGTGCGGTGATGTCTTTGTGGTGTGGATATGTGGGCCCTTGCGTCTTTCACTGTGTTACCGACAACAATGTGAGGACACTCCTGTCCCTTGACCATGGATGTGCGGTGCTGCTCATATGCGCATGCCTGTATGTGTGCCCCGGCATTCATGCATGCCTACGTGTGAACCCCCACGGAGATGTAGTGAACAATGCACACTGAACCTAGCCGGTGTGGCCTGGCGTGCTTCAATAAGGAAACGTGGTTGTGAACCCCATGCAACCTTCCTTCCCCCATACTCTGCGCCGCCTTCCTGTGCCTGTTTGCCGGCCATGGGAGCAGAAAGCTAAGGGGGCGCTCCACCACGTGAACGAGGAGTACATCGCTGAGTTCAAGGGGCAGATGAAGTCGCAGGACGACTACATCAAGAACCTGGAGGTGAGACTAGAGGGACGAGGACGACATCAAGAACCTGAAGGTAATTTTAGAGGGACGATGATGACGTCGACAGCCTGGAGGTGAGACTAGAGGGACGATGACAACATGGAGAACCTGGAGGTGAGACTAGCGGTATGACAACGCCATGAGCCTGGAGGTGAGGGGTGTATTCCATTTACAAACTGGAGGTGGGAGGGCATGAACAACCTGAAGGAGAATCAGGAACGTAACTCACACGGACGAACATAACTCACATGGCGCAGATAACAGTGCCTACTTTGCCTTCATGAATCAAGGCATGCAGGCCAACTCAAGGCACATAAGACACAATACGCTGGCATACTGTGGCGGATGCATGCCCTTACTTGCCTGCTCTTGTTCCTTCGAGACTCATGTTTTGCTCACCAACGCATACTATGGATATGATACTCATTACAATTCTGAATGTCTCTGAAACGTTTCGCTAGGCAGCCCCCTGCCACGTTTCAAGCTTGGAAATCTGTGCAAGGGCTCACCAAGGCTGCGCGCTGCCCGACGATGGCACGCACGATGCAGATGCCAGAACGCACAAGCCATGGTTTTTAACCTTTCCAAGGACTTGCTTGAATCTTGATGGGCTGGGTGATGCGCCTGCTTTGCCACACAGATCTCGTATGCTGCCGTGCGTGTGCAAAGTGGCAAGCGCATCCAGGCCCTCGTCGACCGCGTGCGCAAGCAGAAGCAGCAGTAAGTTCCTACGGCCTTTTGCATTTGAACCATCACATTGGCGTCTCTCCCCGCAAATGACAGGCCCACTGTTCGTTACTGCTTGCATCAATGCACTCGCTATGGTCTGCGGTTTATCGGCCACGGTAAGCCATCACACCCTTGCTGTGTTCCCTTAATAGGTTTCCCTATATGCAGCGAAATTGCGGTTTGGAACACCCTTCTCCATGCTTGCAAGTTGCATGGGCTATTTCGAGTTCCTGATATTGATCCGTAAATGTGCCATCCTGGTTGTATGCCATACATCCTTGTTGTGTGCCATGCAGGTACCGTGAGTTGCAGCACCGCCGGGCACTGGACCTCGAAGGGTTTACCAATGACATCACCCTGCTGAGGAAAAAGGTTTGAATTGATGAATGAGCTGCGAAGCTCAGGATGGGTTACCCGTAGCCTCTGCGCCTTCCCACTCCCTCACGGATCGTTTTTTAGTCTGCATGCCCAACCTGTACTCTACGGGCACGTTCACAGTCTACTTTCTTAAGCATTTTTCTTTTGCTGTCAGAACGACATCTTTGCGGGGTGTGACCTTTGCATGTTGGGTATTTTGAGATAAGTTCTGCACAGCACCCAGGTTTTGATGTGATGCGCCCAGGATGAGACAACTGGCAAGACGTAACTTTGTAGAAGCTCGCTGTGGTGATTCTGGTTGGCCATACACCAGTCCCTTTCTGTTGTATAGCCAAATGCTGTCTTGGTTGCGTAGGTGCACGAGCGTTTCATGATCATTCTCGCAGAGCCTGTTTCAAGGCCTCTAGTTGCAAATGGCAGTGTGGATGGCATGGTTGTCGTTATGTTCCCTTAATTCGGGGATGATCAGTTGCCAGCTGTTGCCCCTGTATTCCAGGGACCTTCTGTGTTCGATGCGTTGCTCGTATGTGCTGTTTTACTAATGCCATCTGCCCCCCCCCCCCCCCCGGCCCCCCAATGCCCTCCTTTTCCATGCCTCTGAACATGCTGCCACCCCGATGCCCACCGCCCACATCATGTCGTGTCGGCGTGACGTCTCTCAGTTGGCGGTGGTGGATCGCCGGCTGCACCAGGTACTTCCTTCCTTGACATTCTCCCTGCCACACCACCTAGCGCGCAACCTGATCTGGTCCAAGTGGAAGAGGGTTTGGGGGTGCACGGCCGGGGGTGCGCTGCCTTGCTGTCAGTATACACGGGATCTTCTGCGGATGTCGCCACCGCTTATGTCAATGTGCAGTTTTACCAGTTCTGGTTGCCCCAATTCCCACATACTGGCCCCCGTCCCCACGTGCATGAATGGTTGAGCAACCCCCGTTGCAATGGATGATTGACAGCTACTCGTACTCGAAAATTTAGTTTTTCAGTGATTTTCTCAACTGCTATCTTGGCTGGCAAGCTTTCTTACTCAACTCCAACGGGCTGTGCACGGTGCCGGCATCCCCACAGATGCGCCTCATGGATCGGCTGGAGGACGATGACCGGCTGGATGCGGTGAGTGATGGGTGCGGGGATTGCCCTTCAAGGGTGGCTGGGTGCAAGGAGCAGCGCTCATGTTGCATGGGTGTTAACCAGGTGGCCAGCGTGGTCTGCTTGTCATCTCTCAAGCAGCGAGTAAGGATATCTCTGTTTCTGGTTTCCAAGTTGTATCCCGGGTGGTTTGGGTAGCAACCTGTTCTGGCATGGTAGTTTATATGCACTTTATCAAGCACTGTCAAGAGCGAGGCAGGGGGTGGAAAGTGCCGTGCTAATGTCTCACCTTGTCGGGGGGGCATATAATGATGCATGACTGTTGTTGCTGGGGGGGGAGAAAGGGATGCATGCCCAGAAAGGGTAAGAGTGGGAGTAGGATGCATTTCACTAGGACCGTAGCATGCTAGACTGTAGGCTCACACAATCATCAGGGAAGCCGGTTGGAAGTGCAAGGCAACTTGGGCTTCCCGCCAGCCCCCTCTTAGGCGGGTGGCCTTATTTGCCAAAATTTGCTATTTGCTAATAGGTGTCTGTCCCATTGTACCTCCACTCCTTGGGTCATCTGCCTCCCCCTCCCCCCCCTCCCCCAGCTCATCGCCGCCATGGAGCGCTACGTGCCCTCCCTGGCGGCCAGCGACGATGACGACAGCGCAACATCCTCACAGCCCAGACGGCCGCGAGCGACCAAGGGCACGCTGAGCCGGCAGAAACGTGACGAGGTCAAGCTGCAGGTGAAGGACATCAAGGTACGACCCTGGCTGCATGTCATGTCATGCGCGCGTTGGAGGGGGGCGGCTGGTTTCCTGGTGGTGCTCACCAGATGTCAATATGGAATGGGGGCGGGGGGGGGGGGGGGAATGTGCATACTTGACTGGCCCGTGTCCCGCTGGCCGTGGGTTGATAAATGCGCCAGCACATTTGGTCTACTTGCGGTGCGGTAAAGCCAGCATAATCTGCCTGCCCACTTGAAGCCAAGGATGCTTGAGGTGCCAGGTTGTTTTGGAATGGATCAGGAAATGAGGTGGCGCTGTCTGGACCCGTTCTGTCTGGTTCTTGCTTAATTGCCTTGCTACGTGTGCGCTGTCAATGGCCCTTGGCTACTTGCCGGTGCGTGAACAGAGCAAGCTCACCGATGTCGTGGCACGGCTACGCAAGACCTCCAGCCCAGAGACGGAGGATGCTGACGAGGATGGTGACCCCGGCAGCGTGCAGTGACACCTGTTGCCTGGTGCCTGGTGCATGGTGCATGGTGCATGGTGCATGGTGCATGGTGCATGGTGCATGGTGCATGGTGCATGGTGCATGGTGCATGGTGCATGTTGCATGTTGCCTAATGCCTGGTGTCGTAAATTTTGGGTGCACACATCAAAAGTACAGGACATGGCTCCTCTGACCACTTTACCAATTGGCCGTAATAGGGGCATTATCATCAGCCATATCAACCACAATCTTGTTCCAAGATAGCTGCTGGCCCGCCCCACAGAGCTCCAGCGAGCAATCTGCCATCGATAACCACTGATGATTCCAACACGTTTGTTTCTTCCAAGGTAAACAAACTATTTCAATAGTAGTACAAAAAGAAAGAAAGTTTCAAGTTAATGTTTGCAGGCATGAAAATTAAATTAAACTATAACATGACTCCGTTGGCCCGAGATCACGTAGCACGTCGGTATTCCCTTGCTGACGGGTGGGGGTGAGCGAAGCCGCGAAACGTAACTCTAAAATTAAATTATGACATGACTCCGTTGGGAGATCATTGTAAGGAAAAGAGGGAACGCATACGCACACACACGAAGGGGCTCAGTAAAAGAATAAGTAAGGAGTATACATTAGAAAGGGAAAAAGAAAAAAGAGAAAGAAAGAAAGAAAAGAAAATGTAAAAGGTACCTAATAATACCAAAAAAATAAATAATAAAAACAAAGTAAAGAGTAATAATAATAACAATAACAAAAATGGAATAAAGGAAGGTCATTGCTGGGATGTGGTGAGGCACAGGCGATGTTGGATGAGTATGGGTCAGGAGTTCGATTTTTCAGCGCCCATGGTGCCCGGATGCTCATCGCACGCCCCGAGCACATTCAGACCTGGCTGGACTGTCTGAGCCTGGAGGCGAGGGCGGTGGGGTTGGAGATAAGTGTCAAAACTGAGGCGATGGTGATTGGGGCCTCCAGTACACCGCCGCTGCCGCGCCTGCTCAACGGGACGACGGTCCCGTTCCGCGATCGCTTCAAACTGTTGGGGAGTTGGCTCCCTGACACCGCCGACGATGTGGACACCCGCATCGGCCTGGCCTGGGCTAGGCTTCGTTCGCTCAACACCTACTGGCGCTCCAAGGGCCGGCCTGGGCGAGCACCGCAAGCGCATGCTCTTCAAGGTCCTCGTCCTCACGGTGCTCACACGTGTATGGCGCCGAGGCCTGGACACTCACGCCCACACTGGCAGCTAGGCTAGTTTACAGGATTAATTAATTAATTAAACACGTGCTCCCGTTGGGGAGTCACGGAGCACTGAAGTGCTTTTAATCCCTGTGTGTGCACTACAGGAGAAAGGGCAGAGACCCCCAGTCTCCTTCATGCCAAAGGCATGCCACAGCTGCAATCGGGCGCGCTAGCTAAAAGGACAGGCTAACGATCCGGCAAACTGTGGGTGCAATAAGACCCATGTAAGCGTGGCATAACAAGTATAGCGTGGGCAAGTAATCTGACCATAGCACGGGCGTAGCATCAAGGAGACAACCAGCGCAGGCCAGAAATTGGGAGAATCAGGACCATGGTAGCTCGAGCCTGCCGTTATCTTTTCCGCGTTTTCGAGTCGCATGGCTGTACTAGGACTAGGCTAAGGCTATGGCTGGTTGTGTGCCGTGCGTTGGCGGCACGTGACTAGGTATGTTGGCACAGCTAGGCGAACATTCTAGGCATGGCTGCCTTAGCGGCAGTGACTCCAATGGTTACAATTGCTAGGGCTATTGCTACTCTAGCCCGCTGGGGGCGTCCACATCTTGTGGTTGATCATCAGATCCCCGCCCCTCCAGTACACCTTGGGCTTCTGGGGGTCCTGCTTATGGCGGAGGTATTCCGGCCACAGGTCGCGTCGCTGCTGTTGCTGAGCGGGGGTCAGGTCGTCATCCAGCGTCCAGGTGAGGTCGTGCAACCTCTTGCGACGAGAGAGGAACCGCTGCTTATCCTCAGGGGAGGGGAAGGTGAGCAGGACTGGTGGGGGAGCCGCCTTGTCCCGTGAGTGGGGAAGGCGGTGGCACCCACGCAGTTCTACCTCACCTACCAGGCCCATGAGGGTTTACAGGATGCTCCGACAGGTCCTGAACGTAGGGTTTTCCAAGCGCCCGTCATTAGAGTCTTTGTATCAGGGCATGCCTCGTATTTCGGACGATCGATTTTAGACAGCCTAGGATAGCATTTGTAGGACACCTTGCTCGCACCAGCCAGGTCGACACCGCCCTTGGTCTGGCAGGCCCCCAGCGGCTTGGCCAGCCGGGGCGGCACATTCTGACCTGGCCTGGCCCCAAGGGCATTCCCAAAAGGGTAGGGAAACAACGTCCAGATGTTGCTGGGTGACCTACTGGTCCCAGCCCAGTTTGAATACCGCATCCACTCTCTCTCCCTTCTTTGGACTGCCATGCAGAACAAGACGCGGTGGCAGAAGATTGTCAAGGCTCACACGCCCGACCCTGTGGGCAAGCCACCTCCCCCCAAGAGGCTTCGAGGCGTTTTGATGAGTAGGGCAGTTAGGATTTTTTTCTAGACTAGATAGATTAGCGTTAGGATAGTCAGATTACGCGGCTCTCTCCACCACAACCGATCAAGGAATATGTGCTACATGATCTCCCAACGGAGTCATGTTATAATTTATTTATTTTTTTTAATGGTGCCCCGACGGGGGTCTCGGACCTATCCAACAGGGTCTAAAGCCTCATTGCTCATCTCACTCTAAATAAAGTGTAAGGTGAAAATGGGTAGGCAGTGAAAAAATAGACAGGATGAACAAACATAAATTTCTCGATTTCTGGCCTGCGCTGGTTGTCTCTTTGATAAATGGTTTTCACCTCTGCGGAGTGCCAAATCAGAAAGTCAGAATAATGCCATAACAGTGAGAGGAATAAAGAGGAGTGAAGGCACAAAGAGAAGTTGTAAAGGAGAGAAAAAAAAGGAAAGTAAGAAAGAAGTAAAAATATGTATATAACTGATAAAGATAAAATAATGATAACAATGAAATGAGAAGAAGAACAAAGTGTTACGCCGCAAGCCTCGGCCGCCACCTCTACCTCTACCTGTCCTGATACTACCTAAACTAGTGAGGCTGCTTCTATATACACCCCTAGCGAAAGACGACCGAGACGAACCGGATCTCAATGCATTTACATATGTACTACTGTAATATGCCATAGACCATTTAATCAAACCCGTTTACTCCAGGAAAAGAGGAAGGAAACACAACTAAACTGCCGTGACCCAAGCTAATATGTGCTAATTCATTTAACACACGCCGGGTGACCACACAAGGAGTGGAACGTGCATAAATGGTCACCAACGGTCCAACAGGCTCGGGCCGACCTGACCCTCGCCTGCAGAAACACAGAAACACAAGCAGGTGCACAGATGCACGCCTGTCCACTACATTCTACAAAAGGATAAGGACCACTAATATAGTACGCGGCGCGGCGCCCAAAGGCACCCACTATACCACAGTACTGTTACGGGGACAATCATGTCCAAACTAGAACTGCACGTAACCTAGGAACAACCGAGGCCAAGGACCTAATTTACGTCCGTAACTACAACGAATTGTTACGCGACGTAACACCTCCCCCCCACAAAAGGTAGGGAGCCCTCTCCCTACGCAGAGAGGAGGGAACCAGAGGGGTAGGAAAATAATCCTAACGCACCCAGCACATACCAACACAATCGATAGACCATCCCAGATACAAAGCACCAATAGTTCACACGGTCTCCACCACCACGCCGGGTGGTGTAGGGTTAGCCAGCACCAAGCCTGGTGGTAGGTTCCCCTAACTGCCTGGAACGGAGTCCTGGCCGGGGGGGACGGCACTGGGCAGGACACACAGAGTAAACACATGCATCAGCGCTAAGGACCAAGAACAGCCAACCAACTGGCCAGAATATGAGGGCGACTCTACATACCGGAGGGACAACACCCTCAGGTCGGGCCTAAGGCCCTCTATCTAGTGGCACGAGAGGCCAGCAGGACCTCCAGGTAGGCCTGGTAGTGAGCCACATCCTCAACATTGTCATGCCTATCTACAGTGAGGAAAACATCGGCCCACACGCCGTCAGGAAAGAGGCCCAGGAAGGCCCAGTAATACCTATGCTGCGTGAGGACGACCTGGCCACGGGCCCAGTCCAGAAAGCCACAGGCAAAGAGGCGAAGGAAAGGCTCTACCGCGATCAGGCAAAGGGCCCGCAGGAGGAGGCGATGGTACCGAATCCGAGGGCGCATACCCGTCGGGAAGAACAGGTCCACCAGGGGCTCCACGTTGGACGGCCACAACCGGATGTGCCGAACCTCGCGGGAGCGCCACCGACGAACACACTGTCGCGACCCGAATGTCTCTAGGTAGTCGCTGGCACGAGGAGGAGGGTGACCGCGGGAGTCTAGACCCTGGCCCGGGATAGGCGCCGGGCGGCGGGCATCCCACTCAAGGATGGGCTGGAGGACCGTAGTGTACGCCGCACCCGGCACCGCAGGAAACTCTACTGTAAGGGCATCCGAAGCCATAATGCCCAGAGGGGGAGGGTAAGCCCACTGAAACCCACCGTAGGTGTCTAAGTCGTTGTGGCGCCTCGCCCAGCGATACAGGACGCGCCGGACCAGGATCTCACCCTCGAACACCGGATCAGCTAAAATAACCATGTCGAACGGAGGCCGATCAGTCTCAATGGGTAGGCCACGATCCCGGGGCGCCCGACACACCTGGGAGAACCCATAGGACATGGGAGAGATGGCAAGCTCAGCAGAGGCGCGCGGCAGGTCACACTGTCGGCAGGCGAGTGCGGACATACCATACCCCGGAATGGGCGTGTCACGCGACTCCGGCGTCGCGTGCACCACAGAAGGAGCCCTGTCCCGATCACCCTGGGACAACTCCCTGAGGGAATCGGCAGCGCGGGTGGCGCGAGGATCCTGACCGGTGGACCGAACAACCGCGGCCAAAGACCGCGAGGCCGAAGGAGGAGGGACCGGAGCAGGGGCTGACGCAGGGGCAGGAGCCGACACCGACGCAGGGGGCACTGGTAAAACAGGAGGTCGCGCCGGACCCGAAGCCAGAGAGGGCCGTGACGGACCCGCCAACGACGCAGGCGCGCCGGTCTCCGTTGCCGGTGCACCCTCAGGCCACATGTTGAAAATGGGGCCCGTAGGGACAGGCAGTCCTGCATAAGATTGACTACCATCCAGGCCCCAGTCAGGAACCGGAATCCTCTGCGGAGGACCACCCTCCCAAAGTCTGGGAAGCCCGCTAGTATCGCCAAAGAAACCCCGCGACGTCTGCGCCTGAGCGGGAGGAGGCTCGGAAGCAGCGACGGAGGGCGAGCTAACAGGGGCAGGAGACTCCCGCGTAGGCGCAGGTACAGCGGTAACAGGCGCAGAGGCAGCAGGAGTCGCAGGAGCCGCCGGAACCACAGCGACCGCGGGCGCAGGCGGGGGCGCGGGCGAAGCCGTAGTCGCCGGGGCGACAGAAGGGGTAGGGGGCGCGGATCCAGCCGGCGTGGCCGGGACCTGCGCCTGGGCCGCAAGGAAGGCCCCAAACGCCGTGGTCAAAGACTGGATCTGAGCCTGCATAGCCGAGACCGTCGCCGAAAGAGGATCAGGCAAACCCGAAGGGGTAGGCTCCACTGCGACATCCCGGGTCGAACGAGGGGACGACGGGACCGGAGAGGGAGGAACAGACGCCGAGGAGGCGGACGCAGCGCTCGAGGCAGAATAATCTGGAGTATAATGTACCTCGGCTGGGGCGCCCGAAGGGGTAGGACCACTAACCGCTAGTCCCGCCGACTGATCAGCTATCTCCATGAACTCTACGGCCCGTAAAAGGTCGCAGGGGTTCTCGTCTACCTCAGCATCACCCTCAGCTGGAAGCCACGGGAACACCTCCCGTAGGCAGGTACGGCCCACAGGAGTGGAGAGGTAGGAGAACACACGGCAACACCGGAGAACCGAATCTATCTGCCCCAAGGCGGGACAGCTGGAACCACACCCCAACAAACAGTGTCCGGCATCATCGAACCCGTGCAGGACAAGCTGGTGCGGCTCATCAGGGGAAGGACCATACCACGTGACCCCGAAGAGCCCTGACTAAGCCCGCATGTTGGGCCTGAAGGGCCGGCTGCACCACGCCACCCGGGTAACTAGATCGCGACACCCAGCGGCCCGGAAGGGCCTCGAAATACAGCTCAGGGTCCGGTGGGGGCGGGGACGGCAGCGAGCTCTCAGCCGGAGGGATAGGCTCTGACATGACGGCTGCGGAGGGGGGGGACAACCAACCATCCGTCGACAGCAGACATAACATAAGAGAGGAGAAGGTCTACAACTAGAGCTTATGCAGGGTTTTATACTCCTGCAGCAGGCGACTACACCCATCTAGCTCACTCTCAGTATACCAGACCTTATCTACCTCACTACGAGCATACATCCACTTCACCTTATACTGGCGCTGGGTACCGCGGCCTTTTTTGATATCTCTATGGGCCACGATACCCTCTACCTCATCCTCTACCTCACCAGTATCCGGGTTATGCTCTAAAGGGGCAGGGGCCAATTCTCTACCAGCGAACGTGCTCTGATGTTAATCAGCCGGCCGTCCTAAATTTAGGACTTGGTCCTAAAAAGTCCTAAGGTCACTATAACCGAGGTACCGGGCAGGGGGGGTCACTATATGGTCCATACCCCTAGTGGACCGTGACCTCCAAGATGTACTCTACCCGTGATACCGGTACATCGTACCCGGATTCCGTACCGGGTACCGGGTAGATGCGCGGGAATGTACGTACCTCGACCAAAAATACAGAGATTTTGGGCCAAAAAAGTGGGTGCGGGAATGATGTGCGGCGGATATGGCGACCTGACAAATATGGGCGGCATTTTCACGTGAGCTTATCGTTTTGGGCGCCCAGTAGCAAGAACGAAAGCTTGGTACTTATGCTTAAAGGGTCTGAATTTGGTTACGAAATTATTTGCGTTTGCATGTGTAGCACGGCTGCTCAACATGAGTAGGTCACAGATCGCCTGCGCCCGGACGGTCGATTTTGAGCACAAACATGTCAGTGCGTGAGGAAACGTTGCCCGCACCAGGCCAGGCAGTTTTTGCGCTTGATTTTAATCGTAGTATAGAGTTTGGAAACGGTATATCTGACAAGGGAGCGCCCGGGCCTGGGTGTTCTTGCCCGAAGTTTACTGTCGACCATTTTACAGAACGTCAAGGCTGGGTAGCGAGCGCACGTGACAGGACTTGTCTTTCGATATCTCTTGGGCCTAGAACAATGCTCCGGCGTGTCTCACGTTACTTTCGAACCATTTTGTAAGTTTGGCTGCGTTCTTGTGCCGGTAAGCTGGCTGGCTGCGGATATCCGCGATTCTTAATGCATCCACCTGGATGTGGCGACGTAACAAGCAGGTGTGTGCCGGGTTCTCTCCGTGGTTAGGTGTAAGGGGTAGCGTAGTCGTAGCAGTAAGTGTCAGCCGGCTATGCCTGAAAGACAGGGCAGTTTCTGTGCATGTACATGGCTTACGTAGTTGGTTTACGGCATGTACCTTCTATCGTCGCAATCTTCCTTGTTCGCTGCTGCTAAGTTACGCATGCTTCCCAGCTATGTTACGGTTGCGTTCATTATCTGCCATGGGCCCATTGCTTGCAGTTGTTCTATCTGTTCTTGTGCTGCTTATATGTGATGCTTTTACAGCTCTCCCCCCCCCTAGAATGCATGCAAAGTGTGGCATGTTGGATAGTGCCCTTTAACAACTTCATCTGGCTGCTATCCTGTGTAAGTTGCCATACAAATGTGGTGTCCTCTCCTTCCTGGGTGGTGGCCAGCATGCCCGTGACATTAAACAAGCTATGGTATATGCTTAGAGAGAGTTTGCCGTAAGGGGTGGGTCATGTTCAAGCCAGGCAACCTCAGCAACCATACAACCTTATATTGCATGATCTGCCCCATCTGTGACACCGTTAGGCACGCGTATATATACGTGCAGCCACAGCACGGTACGGCCTTGTTACACGCTGCCCCACCTCCCCAAGGCCGCGTAGGGTCCCGTGGGGCCCTGAGGATTGGTAAGAAGCTAATGGGACTGTGTGGGTGGCGTGGTGATGGGTGATATACATGGTGGTCCTAAAAAGTCCTAGTTTCAATTTTGGGCCATTTTTTTCGTTCGAGGTCTGCCATGGGGCAGGGCCAGTTTTGGTACTAAACGTCGTTATTTGAACCTAGGTCTTTGATAGAAATTTAAAAACTATATTATTTCTCAGTGGCACAAATGCCAGGGTCAAATATTACTGTTTACATGATTAAATACGCATTCCCCAGCGTCCTAAATTTAGGACTTTTTGCAGGCTTTTGGACACTGATGATAGAGCTTCAGCTGGCTTCTATGAAAGGTGCGAGAGTGGGTCTGCCAAGAGGTAGGAATATCTATCTCATACAGAAAATTACCTACTCTAGACAACACACGGAAAGGTCCTAAGAAGGCGGGCCTAAGTTTCACTTTCAGTTCAGCCTCGAACTTATGAGCGAAGCGGCCAACACGGGGGCCTTCTACTAAGACTAAATCTCCTATTTCTATCTCAGGTGCTCTTCTATCTAATGAGGCACGCAACCTAGCAAGGTATTTGGCCTGCGCCCTATGGTACCCTGCAATAGCGTTGTCGTGTGCATTCTTCATCTTATCTAATAACGCCTGCACACCTTCTACAGTATCCCGGGACACATCATCCTTGTCCCTTAAAGGACTAGCTAAAAGAGAGGTAGGGGTAAGAGGTTGTCTACCAGTATCTAGGAAGAAGGGCGTATAACCATGCGCAGCCTGAGGGCAATTGTTAAGGGAAAACTCTACCAAACATAGGTAATCCTCCCAATCACTCCCAGAGCCATTCACATAGTGACGCAGAGCTTCTTCCACTACCCTATTCAAACGTTCTACTAAATGAGACGAGGAGGAGTGGTAGGCAGTACCGAAGGTGACCTTGGTACCGATAGCAGCGAAGAACTGCTGCCAAAAATCAGAAGTAAATAACTTATCCTTATCACTAATAAACTGCCTACTCAAACCATGATATCTATATACGTTATTAAGGTATAGGCGTGCGCAATCGCGTGCGGTGAGTTCTAAGGGACACGGCACGAGATGACACATACGAGTAAAACGATCTACAAAAACAAGGATCTGGGCGTTACCTCTATCATTCTTCCTAAAAGGTCCTACAAAATCCATCATAATGGAGTCCCACGGCATGATGGGATCAGGTAAGGTCCTAGGCTCTGCTATCTGTCCTACATTGTTGGGTTTCATCTCCTGGCAAGATTGACAGGTTCTAACATACTCATCTACATCCTTTAAAAGGGAAGGCCAGTAGTAAGAGCGGGCTACTAGGTCCCGTACCCGTTTACCACCCTGGTGAGCAGCTAAGTCATGCAACTCAAAGAGCAAGGAGGAGCGACAGATAGGAGGGACATACAGGCGCCATTGAGGGGGAGAATCTGCTATCTGCACATATAAAAATCCACCTACAAATTTACAAGGGTGCTTGCCTAATTGTTGGGGATGGGCAGCAATGGCAGCTAATGCTTCCGGCTCAGTGGCCGTAAATCTACTAATAAGACGTTCGAGATCAGAGGTAGGCATCGCTACAGAGGTATCCAGAACAGGTTTAAAGAGATCTCCTACCGCCTTGCCAAAGAGAAGGGGAGGTCCTAGAGGGACTATGTGTTCATAAGACTTTCCTGACCTAGTCGCTATATGGCTAAGCGGTATAGAAATTTTATTTTTCCCCTCCCCCCCCACCGAGACCACAGGAAGGGCCTCACACGGGAGAGAGAGTCCTACGTGAGAAAGGAGATCAGGCATGCGAACAGCTGTATGAAAGAGGTAGGCATAGGATTCATCATCAGGTAGTTCACCATACGGGGTTACACCCATAGTAGTAGGAACTAGAGTAGTATTGAGAACATCAAGGTCCTCGAAAAAGGAGTAATCTGCACGACGAGAGAGTGCATCTGGTACTATGTTATCTACACCCTTAACATACTGAAGTTTAAAAGGGGAGAACTGTGCTAAAAACTCCATCCAGCGCGCTTGACGAGGGGTAAGGTTGGGTTGTGAGAGAAGATGGGTAAGAGGGCGGTGATCTGTCTGGATAACTAATCTATAAGGATCAATCTCACAGGGTTCATTCAGACAAACATCAAATTGAGCACCTTTAAGAAAGTGCTGCCACGCGTGGCAACAGTACACCACAGCTAATAGTTCTTGCTGGTGGACGGGATAGTTACGCTCCGCAGGAAGCATTGTCCTAGAGATATACTCGATTGGCTGTAAGCCCTGACCCTGATCCTGGAGAAGGACGCCCCCTATAGCTACCTTGCTAGCATCTGTGGCTACAACAAAGGGTTTAGTAGTATCCGGTAGGATGAGTACAGGAGGGGAGAGGAGTAGGGATTTTAGACACTGAAAAGCCGACTGACATTCACTACTCCAAACAAAGGGGATATCCTTCTTTAATAGATGATTAATAGGGCTGCTATAGTTGCGAAACGCGGGATAAAACGCCTATAGTAAGAAGCAATTCCTAGAAAACTACGTACACCTTTAACGTCGGTAGGGGTAGGCCATTCCTGAATTGACTTAGTCTTATCCGGGTCGGTAGCGACCCCGGCATCTGACAGAACGTGCCCTAAAATGGGACACTTCTACCAGAGCGAACTTTAGCACGGCGCGCCCATAAAGAATTTTCAGCCATGATTTCTAATACTTTCTTTAAATCACGTAGGTGCGTTTCAAAATCAGGAGAATAAATAAGGATATCATCTAAGTAAGCTTGAGCACAAGAACGGTCATGCTCAGATAAAGAAACAGAGGAGAAGGAAGGATCCTTTAAATCAGAGGACACTTGAGGAAGGTGGGAATTTCCCATAACAGGTCTAAGCACTTCATTCATTAACATTTGGAAAGAGGCAGGAGAGTTACAGAGTCCCATAGCCGCTACTCTAAACTGGTAATGCCCAAAAGGGGTAGCAAAGGCGGTTTTGTGGCAATCCTCAGGAGCTATACGTAGTTGCCAAAAACCATCCGCACAATCTAGTACTGTGAAACAGGTAGAACCTTTAACCTTATTAAATATATCATCAATACGAGGTAGAGGGTATTTAGACTTCACAGTAATATCGTTTACTTCCTATAATCAGTAACTAGGCGAAACTTGCCATTTGGCTTAGGAACTAACAGGACACCAGCGGAGTAGGGGGAGTTACTAGGCTCTATCAATCCTGCTTCTAATAGTGATACTAAAATCTGTTTTAGTTCCTTTAATTCTGTAGGGCCCATTCTATACATCGGAGAGTGCGTAGGAACTGCACCGTCCTTGATAACTACACGGTGTAAAACAGAACGAGGAGGAGGATAAGAAGGAGTCTTTTCTTCAAATACTTTTGAGGAATCTATCACAGCCATGTATCTTACTATTTCATTTTCAGTAAATCCCACTCCTATTGTATCCACTGTATTTACATCTATATCCACACTATTATTAGTGATAGGTATCTCTTGTACTTCTAACTGAAGGAACATACATAATAGGTATCCATATTCCTTTAGTTCAGAACGTAATTCGTCATTGGACATTAATACTTCAGGTATAGGTCTACAGGAGGATCAACAGGTGTAGGAGGAGTAATATCTACCAAGGATAAATTTTCTAATCTATAATGACGTTCTGGTACCCAGTAGAGCTATCTGGAAACCAAATGACCATAGTATCATAATTAATAGTGATTTTATTATCCTGATGCCAATCTAATCCTAGTAATACATCAGCTGTAGTGATAGGGCCTATAGTGGCCGTCAGGTTGACCGTACGTCCTTGTATGACCAGGGGAAGGGACACCGTACCCGGGGAATGACTGGTGCGACCGTCAGCATAATGGACAGTGACAGTTTTTGTGTGAGGGGTAGGGACTAGTCCTAAACGCCTAACTAGGGCCTCGCTCACAAAGGAGCTAGCCGCACCGCTATCCACTAACACAGAGACATTCAAGAGTTCATCAGCATGCAGGAAGGGGTCTACAACAGTATGAGGGACGGTTAAGCCACCATTCAAGAACATAAGAGGACGCACACGTAGTGGTAGGGATGATTCAGCTCCTACAGAGGTTATAAAAACAGGCAAGCAAAAATTATTATCTGGGGTACTATCTAAGGACCTGTCCAGGTTACCCCCGGCTGACAGGCCTACTGTTCCCCCTCCCCCCCCAAATCCATAGGAACGAACCCCGAAGAAGACCCTGGCGGAAAAGCCACTGCTGGAGGGTCACGAGGGATTGAAGAGGGTGCGGGAGCCTGATTATCATAGGGGAACCCTGGGGATCCTGTCTGCACAGCATTCAGCCTACTAGGGGTAGCTGAAGGAATGCGTCCTGAAGTGGGACGAATAGGAGCACGCTGAGGGGTACGAGGAGGGCGAGCGTCGGGATGAGGGGGAGCACCCGAAAGGAACTTGGGGCACTCACGTTTAAGATGACCTACTTCCTTACAATGATAGCAGGTAATATGAGAGACATCCAGAGCTGAAAGGTCAGTCACACAGATATCTAATTCTTCTACATAGGAGTTCTCCTCCTCAGGGGTAAGGCTAATATTATTAATACGGGAACGGGTAGGAAGAGAAGGTGTGGAGAAGAAATCTGCTACTCGTAAAAGATGCTGGCGCACATGCTTGAGGGGCAGGTCAGTAAAACGGTAGGCAGAGAACTGGCGCTTGACTTCACGCAATAAGGGTCTACTGAGGCCCTGAAGGAAGCGAGCACGTACTTCTGCACCCGACAAATCCCTAATTCGTACCATCTGAGCATCAAACTCTTTCATATATTCTTTGAAGGACTTGGTACCCTGCTGCAAGGTGCCAAAGGATAATCTATCCTGCCAATCTGCATCGGGAGGGACTAAATGGTTCTCTAAACGCTTGAACAATTCTGCTACAGAGTTTGGGTAGGCATGAGAGGCAAGAGACTCACACTGGATGAGGTTAGCAAGTTCAGGAGTAATGCAGGTAGTAAGATAATGAGGAACTAGTACAGCATCAGAGAGGCGCCACCTATTGTGGTTCTGCCAGGACTCTGTGTTCTGGGTGAGCAACATAATGAAGGTGAAAAACTGTTGAGGGGTAGACTTGACATCCAGCTTAGGAAGGTTGGCAAAGAGGGGAAGAGCAGGAGGCTTAGGGGGATTAGAAGAATCAGTTTTTCCCATAGGGCCACTATCTTCCACTGCTACATAAGCGGGATAGAAGGAAGGGATAGGAAAAGTCTTGGGTAGGGGTCTAGAGGGAGCCACCGTTTCAGGATGGTGCCCATAGGAGAAGGGGACAGTATATTGCTCACGAAGAGAGGAATAGGCAAAATGATCATAATTCCTATCATCTAGGGGCATGGTACTGAAATCATTATTAACTTCTAAATCAGCCACACGGGTAGGAACCTGGGCAGCCTCATAGGCCGTCTCAGGGTAGGACCAGGAAGCAGGTGGGTAAAAGGGAACTGCACTAGGGCGCCCAGAAGGGCCGACAGGGGCCGAGGTACGACCCGTGTTAATAGCAGGCATTGAAGGCACAGGGTGGGAAGGAGGCCTAGGAGCATTGTTAGTGTGTGAGGACCTGCTGGAGGGGTGAGCCAAGGTTGCAGAAGGGGCAGGGGCCTGGTTCACAACGAAAGAAGGTTCCTCACTAAATCTGACTTGGGAAATACGTTGTTCATAGGTAGGTGGGGTAATTGAGGGACGACGGCGACCACCAGCAACAGGAGAAGGAGGTGAGGTACGCAGAATACCTTGAGGAGTGAGATGGTGTACCGTTTCCAAGGAGTCCCGTCGGTTACCACGAGTATTGTTATTGTTATGTTATTAGTAGTAGTATTATTATTATTATTGGTAGGTATAGGCGACATATCTCCACCCACTGGATCCATCTTTAATTACGTAAAGGAATAGGAATCAAAAGAAGAAAGCAACAAAAGAAAAAGGAAAAACCTTGAAGGTCTGCAGCAGGAACAAAATTAAAATCAATCCTTTTTAACAACAGTAATGGATAGGGAACCAAACTCCAAAGTGAGAGGAGTATCTGAAGCAGATGCAGATGCAGCCCGTTTAGGGGGAGAAGAAGGAGGGGTAGCAAAGACTAGAGCTTCTACTGGAGGGCGACCATGAGGAATAGGGCGTACATGCAGGCCTAAATCTGTTTGGCTATGATCTATAAGGAACTGCTGAGCTTCTTCAAAGGACATAAATTTCTTATACCTAATTACGTTATACACGATTCTGAACGATCTTCCTAGCGTCGGACCAAGAAAGGAAAATGGAGGACCATTGAGGCGTAATCACTACGTAATATTTAGCTAGACTATTATCGCTAGAAGAATGGGAAGGAGCAGTAAAAGATCGCCGTTGGCTCATGGTAACGCACCTGGTAGGTCTTGAGCAGTCAAATGAGGAGAACGAGGAGAAGGCGACTTATCTCGGGTGTCTGAAACCGAACCAGATTGACGACGCACGTAGGGACGATGTTTCCAGCGCCAGGTGGTCGTAAGTATCCGGTTTCAAGAATTCTGCGTCCGGCGAAGGGTCGTCTAAATACGAAGCAGGCACGATGCAGAAAAAGGGTAATCTACGAGACGCTAGCCGTCTCTCTATCGTCGAACCAAAACCAGCAACTGTCTACGGCAGTAAACCATCTTTCTAAGGAAACAAGACGAGGAGCAGGAGCTATATACGAAAGGATTTTCCGCTTCGAGCAGGTCTAACGTCTAGGCAGGGCGTGTCCTGAATCAGGCAGCACTATCCTCCTAGCTTGACGGCGACCCGCCCATTACCTGTCAAGTACGTGTCGTCTTCTTTTTCCCAGCCGCGGAAGGGTTGATTCAATGACGTATGTTGCAAAGGATCGTCGTCTCGCTCTCTATCTAAACTACCTCCGAGTCCATTGTTACGCCGCAAGCCTCGGCCGCCACCTCTACCTCTACCTGTCCTGATACTACCTAAACTAGTGAGGCTGCTTCTATATACACCCCTAGCGAAAGACGACCGAGACGAACCAGATCTCAATGCATTTACATATGTACTACTGTAATATGCCATAGGCCATTTAATCAAACCCGTTTACTCCAGGAAAAGAGGAAGGAAACACAACTAAACTGCCGTGACCCAAGCTAATATGTGCTAATTCATTTAACACACGCCGAGTGACCACACAAGGAGTGGAACGTGCATAAATGGTCACCAACGGTCCAACAGGCTCGGGCCGACCTGACCCTCGCCTGCAGAAACACAGAAACACAAGCAGGTGCACAGATGCACGCCTGTCCACTACATTCTACAAAAGGATAAGGACCACTAATATAGTACGCGGCGCGGCGCCCAAAGGCACCCACTATACCACAGTACTGTTACGGGGACAATCATGTCCAAACTAGAACTGCACGTAACCTAGGAACAACCGAGGCCAAGGACCTAATTTACGTCCGTAACTACAACGAATTGTTACGCGACGTAACACAAAGTATGACATATGAAATGAGTGTGACATATGAAATAAGTATGTATACTGAACATACTGGGCAGTATTTCGACCCTGAAATACTGTATATGGCCATCCCTAGCGGTGCTACATGATCTCCCGGCAAATGGAGTCATGTTATAATTTAATTTCATTTTCATTTACATTAATTAATTAAAATATGTCTAGAATCTTAGTAGCCGCGGTTCTAGTATACCCCCAAGCAGCCGCCAAGCTCATCATGATTGTCTCAGGCGCTAGATCATCACTAGCAGCTAGCCCCGGCCTAGGAAAGAGTACTAGTGGATAAGAGCTTTGATGATGATAAGATGATTCTGTACATGATTCTTACGGTTCGCCCCCATTTACCCGGAAAAAAATTTTGTACATTCTTACGGTTCGCCCGGTTACCTCTCCCTATCTTCGGCATTTAGTTAGGGATGATGGCCACGCCAAGACGCGGGGTACTGGACCCGCCTGTTTCGTCCTTGGCCTGGCATAAGCAAACCGGTCTTCTTATTGGCCATGTCGGTTACCGGGATACATTACCGGGACTAAACCGGTGTTCCGACTTCCGAGTTAGAGCCGTGCACTGTATTCTTCTACAGTGGCAACCCTGTGGCAACAAATAATATATTAATAATATATAAATAATATATTAATAATATAATACGGCCCTCGGCCAATAACAGAGACTCTCTGTGCCCATTTGCGGCGTGGGATTCAACTGACGAACTGACACAGTGCTGACCAGTTGACCAGGAGAGTGAGGAGACACCGGTAACGATTATTATGAGCCGACCAAGGCTGACATCAGACATGCCGCTAAATAATGCGTGCCATAAGCTAAAAGCTTGCCTTGCACTTTTCTTCAGGACACTGTTAGTGGCAGGCAGGCCTCACGACAAAATAATTATGGTCAACCTAGTCGCAACTTCCTCACCATGCCGAAGACCGCCACTTCAGAGACCTAACATTTGTTTGTAATGACAGATAAGCGTGCACTGAAGTGTTCATATGCTAGGACGTTGTTCTCAAGGAAGGAATCCTCAATGGACGGATGCAATCTCGTGACTCGAATTGTTGTCTTTTGGCCCAAGAAACGATGTAACGAAGTCCAAATTGCCAGTTTCACGCGTTATCCAAGCTGCCATGCCGCAATGTAGATCGAAGAGCCCATTGTAATCCAGCCAGGTCCTGTGCTTGGAACTTAGACGCAGTGCAAAGCTAGAGCAGCCTGCATGTTCGCTCACTTGATAGTAATCTTTCCGGCATTGTCATGAACGATAAAGAAGAAGACTTTGCCGGAGACAATGTGGCCCCTCATGATGATACCCGAAACGTACCGAGGGCCCCGGTGCCGTTGACCATTATCACTGGTATGCCTGCAGAGCGAGTGGGTGCAGCATTTCTGGTGTATGCATCTAGGATAACAAAATTACACCATCCGTATTCTTTGTGCGCTCCACCATCCGCCATAAAACCAATTTTCTAAATAGTGCCTTATGCGTGCACATGTGTTGTTGGTTTGCGAATGCACTGCACCGTGGACGACAGGTTTTCTTGGCTCGGGGAAGACGACCGTTCTCAACAACCTGCTTCACAACAAGATCAACCTCAAGATTGCGGTGGTGGTAAGCTTTTGATGCTGTGCCTCCAATGTCATGACGTCATCTGAAGTTCCTGACGCACATTTGTTAAAGGTCCATGGTGCAGATTTCAGATAGCCGAGCGGCGTCCGGTGCCAGCTCACCTTGCGATCGAATGCACTGGAACATTCATTCCAGAAAGCACAACAGATCGTACAGGCTGTGTGTAGCATGCCTGTGCTGCACTGCCCTTCATCGCTGGCCGGCGGGGGCCTGGGGGGAACGCGCAAGCAAGCGCCCACGCTGCACGTGTCCCCAACCCCTCTGCTCCAAACTTCTGTGCCCCAGGCTTGGCCTCCAAGGCCTGGCGATATACATAATACATCCCCAGGGCCCTCAGGTCCCATGACAAGCAGCGACATGACATTCTATCGTCAGCAAGCACTTGCCTGCCGTCGCCACGGTCGCCACATCACAGTTCATCACAGGCATCGGCCGACTTCTGCTTCTCCTGCATGCTACTCTGAACGTCTCTTCCTGCTCCCCCTCCCGCCTTCCCTTGCTGCCACCTGTCCTGGTTGGCCCTTTCCCTGCCCGCCGGCAGGTGAACGAGTTTGGCAGCATCAACATCGATGGCGACATCGTGGAGTCCGCCATGTTGGGCGGCGCCTCCAGGGGCGGCCAGGGCGCGCGGGCCACCCTGGCGCCGATGGAGATGCTCTTCCTGTCCAACGGCTGCGTGTGCTGCTCCGCGTCCACCGACCTGCAGGTGGGTTACAGGTAGCCGTTTCATGCCGACAGGCAGCATATGGCATTTTGCAGCATCGCGTCTGCCAGCGCGGACTAGTAGCGACGGTCACGTGGATGGGTTGGGAACTCCGTCACATGCATTCGTGGGGAGCCTCGTGCGCATGAGTGGCATGGCAGCCTGCGTCTTGGTGTGGCACCGCATCAAATGCCATGCATTATGTGAGGATGGCATTCCGAGTTTTATGCACTGCGTGGGGATGACGGGTCGCGGTGGATGAGATGGTTAAATTCAAATATATCTGAATGCGGCCACACACTTACCATGATTTTTGACAGGAGTCCAGTGCGGGGTTTGCTTTGACCCTGCGGCCTGCAGCGGCATCTGGGGGCCGAAACTGCAACTGTTTGGCTTGAGTCAGGTGGCTGACAGGAGGGCACAAGGAGGGCACAGGGAGGGCACAAGGGGGGCGGACGAAGGGATTAGATGGAGGGACCGCAGACGGCCCATGTATCGACCCACGTGATGCCCCCCTCGCACGGCACTGCCCTTCTTGTATACATCAGAACGGCCAACCTTCTTGTACACATCAGAACGGCCAACCTTCTTGTATATAACAGATCGTGTTTATATCGGCCACCTGGCTCGTAATGACTGGTTGACCATGCACGTGCAGGCGAGCCTGACCGCCCTGATGACCAAGGCAGGGGGAAGCATCGACTGCTTGGTGCTGGAGACCAGCGGCGTGACCGACCCGGTGCCCCTCGTGGACGTGCTAATGCTGCCGGCCCTGCAGGCACTCGTCAGCCTGCACAACGTGGTCACTGTCGTGGATGCAGAGGTGAGAGCTGCCGGTAGCGGTTTGGGGCTATGCTTCCCCGCCTTTGGCCTCTTTATCCATACACGCACAGCACAAGCTGGTCATGCGTAGGCACAAACCACAAGCTGGTCGGACCGAGTAGAGCAACCGCGGCCCCTCACTTGGTGGCGCGCCCCCAGCTAACAGGTGTGACGGGGACAGCATGCCTTGCTCTTTCTAGGTTGCTAGGGCGGCACACAATAGACTGATAGTTTTGGCACCGAAAGTGTTTCGTGGGTATGTGGGCACCTGACAGTGCTAGGGTGGGCGGTCACGGCACGTCCGCTGGCATGCTGGTCGTGCAAGACATGAACCGGATGCTGTGAAACTGCTCGGAGTCTTTCCCTCCAGCTTACACTGTCAAGCTAAAGGGAAACGCTACACATGCATCCACATATGACTGGCCCCCCCTGGCCCGCAGGTGCTGGGCACGCTGGAGCCTGGCTCCGAGACCCTGGCGCGGTACCTGCGCCAGCTGTCGGTGGCAGACCTGGTGCTACTCAACAAGGCCGATCTCGTGACGGGCGTGCAGCTGAGGAATGTGAGTTTGTGTGCGTGTGTGTGCGTGCGTGCGTGCGTTCGTGCGTGCGTGCGTGCGTGCGTGCGTGCGTGCGTGCGTGCGTGCGTGCGTGCGTGCGTGCGTGCGTGCGTGCGTGCGTGCGTGCGTGCGTGAGTGAGTGAGTGCGTGCGTGCGTATTTCTGCGCACAGGGTGTCTCGATGAGCTCCTCTCCCAAAGGGGGCTGGTTGGTCTTTGGGGGAGAGGGGCATCCGCAGGGCCTGCTTTGGCCCAAGGCAACTAGTCTCTAGACATGGTGAATGAGCCTTATAAGCTTTACCTCTTGCAGTTGTTTGGCCCAAGGCAACTAGTCTCTAGACATGGTGAATGAGCCTTATAAGCTTTACCTCTTGCAGTTGTTTGGCCCCAGGCAACTAGTCTGTAGACATGGTGAATGAGCCTTATAAGCTTTACCTCTTGCAGTTGTTTGGCCCCAGGCAACTAGTCTGTAGACATGGTGAATGAGCCTTATAAGCTTTACCTCTTGCAGTTGTTTGGCCCCAGGCAACTAGTCTGTAGACATGGTGAATGAGCCTTATAAGCTTTGCCTCTTGCAGTTGTTTGGTCCCAGGTAGCCTGCTTTTCTTGTGCAGTAGCAACCCCATGCCACGCAACGCCTCGTGCATACGCGCGCACCCTATGGTATTGGGATGCTTGCCCCGCTAGGAATTAGACCCGCTAGGGATTCCAGCTGCTGCCGCCGTCACGTCATTCCGCCCCCTGATTTGCTCGCGGGTTTTTTCAAGAGTGAAAGTGCTTCCCCATGGTACCTGCAAGTTGGGGAACGGTTCACCCCTCGCAACTGTCCCAGCGCGCTCGGACATGCTCTGGTCCAAGTGTGCTGCTCTGGTGCAAGTGCGCTCTGGTGCAAGTGGGCTCTGGTGCAAGTGGGCTCTGGTGCAAGTGGGCTCTGGTGCAAGTGGGCTCTGGTGCAAGTGGGCTCTGGTGCAAGTGGGCTCTGGTGCAAGTGGGCTCTGGTGCAAGTGGGCTCTGGTGCAAGTGTGCTGCGCTCGGATGTAACTTGAGGGAGCAGGTTTGGATGATCTCGTCTCAACCTTTGTCAAAACACACCTCGTTGCGCGCACGGGAACCAACGCCCTCGTCCGCACGCCTGGGAATCAGCCCCCCTGCCTGCTTGCGTGGGCCCTGACATCCCTGCCTTCGGAAACTTTCTCTAATGGCCCCCTGTTTGCCGCATCGGCCGATCCGCTCGCAGGCGGAGGCCAACATCCATTCCATCATGAAACACGGGAGGGCCGTGGCAGTGGCAAAAGGGGCCGACACGCTCAACCCGCGTGAGGGAAGCCAGGTGTCGCCACTGGAAGCATCGGGGGGGGCACTGAAAGCTGCTGCTGTCGCCACTGGTGCATGCCACGCCCCACCGCCGGTCCTATCATGCCGATTCGGCCAAGTGCCCCTGGCGGTGATCCTGGGTGTCGACCGCACCCTCGATTACCTATCGGACGACGTCACGGAGCCAAGTGGCATTTACCCAGCGCTCGGGGTGCCTGGCCCTGGGCGCGTGTGGCGCACGACGTCGTTGTCGTGTGGCGAGAGTGCTGAGCTGGCAGCACGGGAGTCATCCGATGGTGCCCAGGAGCCCCTGGAGGGAGCAGCCAACGGGCACCACCATCATGGGCAGCATGGTGAGGACTGTGACGGATGCCAGCATGGGGAAGGGGATGGCCACCCACATGGCAGCTGCTGCGAGCATGGGGGCGGTCAGGGCAGCACGTGTGACCACGCGCATGGTGCCAGGGTCGTGGATGGCGGCGCGTCAGGGCAGGGCAGGCTGGGACCTGGCAGGAAGGGGGAGGCAGGTGACGGCGGCAGTTTAACGTACTCGAGCAGCTCCAGCGGGTCTCACCGCACCATCATGGCCATCTCCATCACCTGCGAACGGCCGTTCGCCCTCGCGCGCCTGCAGGTGCGTGGACGCAGGGGGAAAGGGATGCTGGGTGCGCACCATAGGGCCTGGTGGCATGCTCAGTGATGCATGCCATGTGGGGTCATCCTAGAGGACGATGCCGACCCCAGGTCCCTTCTGTTTGCCCATGCACTTTTCCTCGCCAGAAAGTCATATATACCTCTTGTTTGACTTGCCATTGAAAGGCTAATGAGGGCGCCATGAGCCATCTAAGGCTACGCTAAGGTCAGTAGGTCAGCAATCATGGATGAGCGATGCATTTGGTAGCATTTGGTAGCATGAGCGATGCATTTAGTAGCATTTGGTAGCATTCGGCAACACCACGATTTCATTCGGCCGCCTTGCCACTCTCGAGGTTTCCACCCAAAGGCGGAGTATGTGCAGCAAGGCGGACTGTAAAATCGCTCGGAGTACCCCCCCCCCCCCTCACAATCTCCTTTTCTGGCTCTTCGAACGTGCCTGGCCCACGCTCCCTTGTCTCCTTCTCCTAGACACCAGATGCGATGCTGTCCTTCCAACAACGTTCATGTTTCCCTTCCAAAGTCTCCGCGGTGTGTCTAGAACGCTCCTGCACTCACACACATTAATTAATCAGTGAATCAATGAATTGATTAGTTCGTTAGTCACGCGGTCCTGTAGGGGTGCCATGGAGCATCATCCCCTTCTCACACACATTGGATGCCACACCCACTTGTTCCCGCATCACACTGTGCCGCCTCACCAGCAATTCTTCGTGGCCCACGTCACGCCCAAAGTCCTCCGCATGAAGGGCTTCTTCTTGCTTGATGCGCCTGGCACGCGCCGCTACCTTCTGCAGATGGCCGGCCGACGAAGGTAGGAACCGCTAGCGCGTCCCCTATACCTCGTTGTAGTTTATATTTTTCTTTCCCAAGTCCGCTCATCGATGGATTGTCCTGCGGGAGTGTAATCATCGCTTTGACATGATGGGGGTCGATCCCCTTGTGGGTCGCCCTAGGTGCGCTGGAAGGTAAGTGTGCGGCCAGGGCTGGCTGTCAGGTTGATCGCTTTGACAGAACATGGGAGGGGCAAGAAGTAAGCAAGTGGGAGGTATAGGGTATAGACGCGCGTGCCGTTAGGATGAGGATGCGTGCTGTTAGGATGAGGATGCGTGGGTGGGTGGGTGGGTGGGTGGGTGGGTGGGTGGGTGGGTGGGTGGGTGGGTGGGTGGGTGGGTGGGTGGGTGGGTGGGTGGGTGGGTGGGTGGGTGGGTGGGTGGGTGGGTGGGTGGGTGGGTGGGTGGGTGGGTGGGTGGGTGGGTGGGTGGGTGGGTGGGTGGGTGGGTGGGTGGGTGGGTGGGTGGGTGGGTGGGTGGGTGGGTGGGTGGGAGACCATGGGCTGCGCTTGCCCTTGGGCCATCCCATCCCCTGTCCCCGGTCCTGCCAAGCCCACCTGCATGAAGATGTCTGCATCGCCAGAAGCAAATACGGTTTGCTGCGTTATAGCTAGTACAGGTTCACCCAAGCCCAAGTTCGGGGCAAACAGGCGCACGAGCTGTCTACAGGCGCAGCATGTACCCGATTGCTTGCTCGTCCTTTTGGTTGACTGCTGTAGGTGGCTGTACCTGCGTTGTTTCTACCAGGTCCCTCGCCAGCTTATAGATATACGCCCATTCCTCTACAACCCGCCCTCGCTCCATCCCTGGCGGTCGCTCTCCCTCGCCCCCTCTCGTGCTGATTGCTTGCTTGCTCGCTTGTCCTCACTCCAGCGCTATTGCCGCACTCACGCGGTACCTCCTGGCCGATGGCTCAATCCTTTCTTTGCTCGCCTAAGCTGCCTTGACAGATAGCCTGTCCTGCTTACTCGCATCTGCAAATAACCGTATCTCTAATACGGTTATGTGCAGTAGATTTACACTAAAACCCTGCATGATGCCGCGGAGGAGAACTACCCATGCCACCCTGCCTGCACCCCAGGTTCACCTTCAAAGAAGATGACTGGCCCACCGGCGCCATCCCCACCACCAAGTTTGTCATCCTCGGTGTCAGCTTGGACGTGGAGCGCCTGGTCTCGTGCCTGCGTGCGTGCGTAGTGGATCTGCCGGCCACGCCACTGTACCGGGAGCCAGTCGCCGAGGTAGGCCCCGCACGAGCATCGCCCGGTGTCAACTAGCTGGACCTGGTTGTAAAAAATATGTTGAAACCTTCGTTCACTCCGAAGGTATACCCGGGCAGGTTCCTTTGTGTGCCCCGCTGCGGTCACAACACATGCTGATTGCTGGCATGCGCTGCGGGAGGTCATGCAGGTATCAAGCAGTGGAACACCGCGGTGGGATCAAGCGCCCTGAAGGGGCTCTTGTGCTCCCTTGAGAGGCAAGGCTCACGCAATCATTGTTGAGCGTTTAGTCAGGCTGCATCACTGAACTTTACTCAGTGACCGTGTACTTGTAGCAGGCTGTCCTTTCCTGACACCGCATTTAACCAGCACAACTCTCCAGCTTAGTCAAGGCCAGATGTGATGGGCATGCTGCTTGGAGTGGACACAGGATCAATATCTGCGCATTTGGGGTGGCGCGTGGGGGGCTGCGCCTGTGGGGTTTTGTCTGGCTGTTTTCGTGAGTATTTGTGCCAACGTTGTGGAAATTGCAGCCAGGCCGGCAGGATAGGCTGTTTAAGTCAGTTTTGGACTTGTCTGTATTTGCTCCCTGCCTATAATCAGGGAGTAAAGGCCTGATTGTGCTTACTTCATGTGATCCCTGCTCTCTGGCCTGGCCATGATTGAAAAGTTGGTCAGGTCGCGCTTGAGGTGAATCCAAGATACCTGTCCCGTCTTTTCCAGGGTGGCTGTCCTTTTCTCATTTCCTGCAAGTGCTGATGAGGGCTGCAGGTAACAATTCCAGACAGACAGCACCATGGCAGCCACCAGCTTTCTGAGGCCCACGGACGACAATGCTGCTGACTTTGGTACCACCTGTGCTGCCAGAATGCCCCTTTCTGGCGTCTGCGTCCACGTCCGGGTTCGTCCGTTCCTTACCTACTTCTGTTTTCCCATTACAAATTATAAGTGTCGGTTGCCATGAAAAACAAGGCCACGCGGAAGAGACCAGGTCACGCACAGGCCACGGGTGTGTGCACCGTTGCTACCATCGGAGTGCCTGTCCTCTCCCTTCCGTGCCCGATTTCCCATGCATACATCGGCCATACATGGCCATGTTTTGTTGCCCTGTCCGTGCCCCCATCATGTTTCGCGATCCTCTTGTCATCCTTTGTCCGTGCCCCCATCATGTTTTGCGATCCTCTTGCCATCCTTTGTCCGTGCCCCCATCATGTTTCGCGATCCTCTTGTCATCCTTTGTCCGTGCTCCCATCATGTTTCGCTATCCTCTTGCCATCCTTTGTCCGTGCCCCCATCATGTTTCGCGATCCTCTTGTCATCCTTTGTCCGTGCTCCCATCATGTTTCGCGATCCTCTTGTCATCCTTTGTCCGTGCCCCCATCATGTTTCGCGATCCTCTTGTCATCCTTTGTCCGTGCTCCCATCATGTTTCGCGATCCTCTTGTCATCCTTTGTCCGTGCCCCCATCATGTTTCGCGATCCTCTTGTCATCCTTTGTCCGTGCCCCCATCATGTTTCGCGATCCTCTTGCCATCCTTTGTCCGTGCCCCCATCATGTTTCGCGATCCTCTTGTCAATCCTTTGTCCGTGCCCCCATCATGTTTCGCGATCCTCTTGTCATCCTTTGTCCGTGCCCCCATCATGTTTCGCGATCCTCTTGTCATCCTTTGTCCGTGCCCCCATCATGTTTCGCGATCCTCTTGTCATCCTTTGTCCGTGCCCCCATCATGTTTCGCGATCCTCTTGTCATCCTTTGTCCGTGCTCCCATCATGTTTCGCGATCCTCTTGTCATCCTTTGTCCGTGCTCCCATCATGTTTCGCGATCCTCTTGTCATCCTTTGTCCGTGCCCCCATCATGTTTCGCGATCCTCTTGTCATCCTTTGTCCGTGCTCCCATCATGTTTCGCGATCCTCTTGTCATCCTTTGTCCGTGCCCCCATCATGTTTCGCGATCCTCTTGTCATCCTTTGTCCGTGCCCCCATCATGTTTCGCGATCCTCTTGTCATCCTTTGTCCGTGCCCCCATCATGTTTCGCGATCCTCTTGTCATCCTTTGTCCGTGCTCCCATCATGTTTCGCGATCCTCTTGTCATCCTTTGTCCGTGCCCCATCATGTTTCGCGATCCTCTTGTCATCCTTTGTCCGTGCCCCCATCATGTTTCGCGATCCTCTTGTCATCCTTTGTCCGTGCCCCCATCATGTTTCGCGATCCTCTTGTCATCCTTTGTCCGTGCTCCCATCATGTTTCGCGATCCTCTTGTCATCCTTTGTCCGTGCCCCCATCATGTTTCGCGATCCGCTTGTCATCCTTTGTCCGTGCCCCCATCATGTTTCGCGATCCTCTTGTCATCCTTTGTCCGTGCTCCCATCATGTTTCGCGATCCTCTTGTCATCCTTTGTCCGTGCTCCCATCATGTTTCGCGATCCTCTTGTCATCCTTTGTCCGTGCCCCCATCATGTTTCGCGATCCTCTTGTCATCCTTTGTCCGTGCCCCCATCATGTTTCGCTATCCTCTTGTCATCCTTTGTCCGTGCCCCCATCATGTTTCGCGATCCTCTTGTCATCCTTTGTCCGTGCCCCCATCATGTTTCGCGATCCTCTTGTCATCCTTTGTCCGTGCCCCCATCATGTTTCGCTATCCTCTTGTCATCCTTTGTCTGTGCTCCGGTCATCCATCGCACACTGATGCGCCCAGACCGAACGGTCGGCGTCATGGGAGTACCTGACCACCTGTGTGGCCAGGGACGGCCGGTTCGACCCCGAGGTGAACGCACTTGAGGAGGAAGGCATAGCGCCAGCAGAACAAGAAAACGGCGGCCACCGGCGGCGGTTCCTCTTCCGCCTGCTCGGCTCCAAGTTCCACGAGCTGCCGTCCGACACGGTCAACACAATGCTGCTGTCGCAGATCAACACGGGGGGGAGGATATTTGTCTCCCAGGCGTGCTCCGCAGTGGGGGAGATCTGTGTGCGGTAAGTGGTTTTGGTTATCTGGTGGTGTCTGTGGCCATCAGGAAGAGCCAGGGCCGCATGCGCTTTCCTTGTTGTTAGCACTCTACTTTTTTTTGTCGCACTTCCCTTCTTTTAGATTTCAAGCCAAGAGTCGCTGGTGATGTCCACGGTATCAGGTGCTCATCTGTTGATAGCTTCACAGGGCCTCTGCGTAAAGAGCGGTGCTTATGAATTGTGAATACCGCATCCTCAGTTTGGAGCCTAGATTGCACATTACACTGATCACCATCTTCCTGCTTGCTTGTCACGGTTCCTTCTATGGTGGGCGCGCAGCTTGGACATTTCGTGCATGTCTCTGGACGAGGTGTGCATTGCATGGCATGAGGTGGAGAGCAACGCATCCACCGTGCTCTCCAAGCTTTTCTTTGAAATATTCTGCTGCAGCCCGTTTGCGTAGGTTCAGAGTGAGCGGGTGACCATAGCGAAAATGTTGGGGCTAGATAACTTGGTGGTTGTTTGTGTGGAGCTTGTATCGAGGGGTGCCCACATCTGTCATGTCACAAGGGTTGCCTGTACGGGCGTCTTGCCACGCTTGATCACTATATGGGCATGGTTGTCTCAATTATACGGGCATCAAGAATCCATTAAGCGTGATAGGTTTTGGATACCCGAGGCTAGATGGAGATTGACCGACAAATTAGAGTTCAAATTAAGGTTGGACATGTGTGGAAAACTTGTTTTGGAAAAGTCGGACGTAAGCCACCAATCTTATCAGGCATGTTAGGTTCTCAATTGTGGGACAAAGTTGTAAATTTGTGGGGCCCCAGGCCTTACTTAGAATGGCAAGTTATGCAGGTCAACATATCAGCTTGATCAGCCGTTTGAGCACGTTGTCTGCCGAAACACGCCTCTGTCTGGTTCATTCATTCATTATTCATTTGTGTGCCTCCAACAGTTAGAGATGCCCGGTTATATCAAAGAGACAACCAGCTCAGGCCAGAAATCTGGAAGATTCCGGACCATGGTACCTCGACCCCGCTGTTATCTTATCGCGTTTGTCGAGTCGTGATCAGCAGCATGTGTTCCTAGCGGCCAGGAGTGTCCAGTTGTAAGCACCACTGCTGCGATCACTCTCCCGCCATTTAGCATGACCTGTACATAAGTAGGTAAGTAAGTCAGTAAGTAAGTACTTGCGTGTCATGCGCATGGGCATGCCACGGAGTACTATGCTAATCATATTAGAAACATAATTACAAGAAAGTTACAAATATCGTCTGCATCATGCCTCAACCATATGAAGGAGACAACCAGCGCAGGCCAGAAATCGGGAGAATCCGGAGTTCCGGACCATGGTAGCTCGAGCCTGCCGTTATTTTGTCCGCGTGTTCGAGTCGTGCAGGATGATGAATATGAATGGTGATGGAAATGTGTAGCCTTGTGCATTGAAATTATGGCTCAACCATAAAGTCACTAGAGGGGGATGTAATCCTCATCTGAGCTGTCCTCTACTGTAATGGCAGACTCGAGGCGGTAGTGTAGCGGCTATCCTCAGGGGCAATAACCTCCACCTGAGGACTTCTACCCGGGTAGGCCTGCATTCTACTAATGGATGAGGATTACATCCCCATCTAGTGCTTAACGGTTGGGGGATGCATGATGCAGACGATATTTGTTTAAACTTTTGTGTAGTTTTTTTTCTAATGAGATTAGCATAGTACTCCGTGGCTCTTGGCGTGCATGCAGCTGCCAGGTGCGATACTGCAGGGCGCCTACCGCCTGCCCCATCCACGGGCCAAGGCTGGGCCCCCTCCAGTGGTCCTCACCTTCAGCGATATCACAGCCCGAGTTCGGTTCCTCTCTCGCCGCAAGAAGCTGGTGGACACCTCCTGGTCGCTTGACGACGACCTGACGCCAGCCCAGCAGCAGCAACGCCGCGATCAGTGGCCCGACTACATCCGCCACAAGACCAACCCCGAGAAGCCCCAAGTGTACTGGCGGGGCGGGGACCTCTATGTCAACAAGAAACTGTGGAAGCCCCCCCGGGCGCGGGCGCTTCCCCGGGATAGAGCACTCCAGCTAGTTGTCTAGATGGGGGCAATCGACGATGGGATAGCTTAGGCATTACAGCACTTGAAACGATATTAGCGCACAGCGTTATAGTACCTTCAATTAGCTCTGGCACCTTGTGGCCATCAGCTTGCGCCTTGATTAGCCGACGTCTTGAGCCCACCTCACATTTGTAGCATAAGCTAGGCGTCAGCCTACCTACATGGTATTGCACTGGTTGTATAGGAAAGAGGTGTCAAGTATGACAATTGGAAGGCCCCCCCACTGGGAATCCACATGTTCCGAGTCCATTCAGCTGTGTTGTTAGCCACATCCTGCCCCGGGGAGATGCATCATGGACCACCGCTATCGCGTAACGGGTGTTACGCAATGAATATTGACTTACCTCAATATGCTCCGCTCTGGTTCTGTTTGATGTCTTAGCTCTCAGTGCATCTGAATCATCATGAAACACCTTATGACTTTCTGGCATGCTCTTACCCTCCACAGAATACGGCAATCCAGTGGCATTGATTACCGGAAGTACACTGCTATTTCTCGGCAGTTCCCCTATCGTATCTCCTCACAGGCATGGCGGAAGCGTTGTCGCATCAACACGCGCCATAACCATCACTGCAAGGATGACCATACTCTACGTCGCCTCCGGCGCTTACAGCGCACGCATTTGTCGCTTACCAACTCCACTCGCCCACACCCCGTAAGCACCCATCGCGTCATTTATGCCATTTACAACCGCAGGTACCCTCAGCGTATCTACGTTGGCCAGACGCAACGGGATGCCTGGACGCGTTTTCAGGAACATGTCCGAGCGGCACGCCGCCTTCATATTGGCCGCCCTGCCGCCAACGACGACACCCCCCTACATGGCGCCATGGCCCAATACGGGTGGTGGGATTGGCGAGTCGTCCCCTTGGAACATATCCCCGGCACCTTTACCGGCGCCGCTTTTCGCAAAGCCGCAGGGCATCGGGAAACGTTTTGGAAACGAATGTTACATGCTTTTCTGCCCCACGGTTTTTGCATTGAAGGCAAGAGTTTCAAAGCTCGGTCTCGCCGCCGCCCGCCTCCCCTCCGTCCCCGCCCTCTTATGTTCATCCGTGCCTGGCGTCTGAAGCACAATCTCCACCCATATCGCCCCTATCCCCCCAGCGTCACCCCGGAGTGCAGGATCCCGACTTGGAATCCTTCGAGTACCACTACTTGGGTGAGCAGCACGGGAAGGGGGAGGTGGATGGTCAGGGAGCGAAGTTCAAGTGCATTGTGAGGAACATGCAATGCATTCCTGAGAACCAGGGCATCGTTACAGGGCGCCAGATCGTCAAGTACATGCGGGACAGCTGGGAAGGAGGCAAAACCACGAGCAGGGAGTCGGCCCGCGCTCGGGCAGAGGGCGTCCACCGTCATTTCTTTCATTTTCCTGAGGTGCGAAACTCAATTTTTCTTGAACTTGATTGAGGTATCTCTGCAGAGTGACCTTTTGCCCATTTGCATTTTATTATTTGATAATGCTAAAAGAACTGGTATGAATTAGCGTCTTATATAGTGAAAAATGCATGCAAAGCACTTTCAAAGGGGTATCTCTGCAGAGTGACCCTTCATGTGTACTTGATCTATTGACACATACCAACTTTCCGTTTCTGACATTCTCCCTCATTGCAGGACCTCGACTCCGGCGCCCGTATGATACCGACGCGTGTCGAGGCCATCAAGCAAGCGCACTGGTGGCGCCTGGACAAGTCTGACCCGGGGCTCCTGATGATGAGGCGTTTTTCGTGCTACTGCCCAGCCTGCCTAGCTAACAGGTGGGAGGAGTGCCGGACCGAGTGGACACATATCGAGGAATTTAACGATGAGGGCCAAACGATGAAAACTTTCCGCCTGATGCCGCCAACGCAGCCCATACCTCCGGTTCGCCAGCTGACGCGGGCGGAACTGCTGAAGGATCAAAGGGATGCCATTGGCAGGCAGATGCGCATGTATGATTACATCGCAGTTCCGTCAGACAGAGAGGACGTGAACCACAATTCCGCCCACCCTTTTTGGGTGATGCAGGTGGTGAGGGAGGCCTCAGTGCTGGAGAAGGAGGAGGTTAGGTGGGTTGAGGGACAAAACGGACGGCAGAAGGAGATTTTCTTGCCCGGCCACGCCGTTCTGGCGGTTCGGCTGTGGAAGCGAGATATGCATGACCCCCTGCATTTTACTCTGGATTTGGCTGATTGGCCGGAGTCCCGCCCAGCCGACCTGGTCGATTGCTATCTGTGCATCTCCGCTGCTCTTCCGCTCCAGTGCATGGTCCTTGGCAACCAAAGGCAAGCCTACGTTGATATGAGCAAGGAGCTTGACGCGTGGCTAACCGCTCTTGTACGCAACCAGCAAGCCCCGGAGGGGCTGCCACCGGCTTAAACTTTCGGGGACGCTCCGCAGCGCCACCCCTACGGATCTTTAAGCCTGGGCTTTATTCGCCTACGGTTGGGACAGTGTTTATTCGTGTTTATATATTTTTGGAGAACATTTTTTTGTTTTTTCATATGTTACATTAGATGACAAGTGGCTGGGAACATTGTTAGCCTCGGTAGTGACAAATTTTAGTATATTTCCGTGTCGAAATGGCGAGTATTTTATTTAACTTGTACAATAATTATTTCGAATTACAAATTTATAATTTGGTTTGACCTAAAAATCATGTCGTCACTCAAATATAGTAGTTGCTGTGTAGGACTTTCCGTCTGCAAATTGGTTCGTACTAATTTCGAATGTCACAACAATGTTACTGTACTAAGGCCTGTTTGGTAGATGTCTTAAAACACAAATTCGCTCCGGAAGTGCCAAAGTACCTTGCTTGTAACCGGACTAGTTACGAATTGTGATTGGAAGGTTGTCCCCTACAACCACAAGGAATAGAGGGGACGCTCCGCAGCGCCACCCATACGACAGTCCGGACCGGGCTTTGCTGAAATAATTTTCTCACTCGCAACTTAGCCATCAAACTCACTTTTACGATGGAGCGCGCCGATGTTTTTGGTTCGCAGCATACATATGTGCATGTCGATAAAAAGGAGCATGCGGCCAACATGTATGTTGAAATCGACTCCCCCCCCACGACTTCCCACGCTCCCTGCGGGGACCGTTTGGAGGTTGGGGTTCAGGTGTCATTGCGTTCGGAAACGGGATGATCGACCTGATGCCCCCAGATTCAGATTTGGCGCCTGCCCCCCGTGTTCCGGGTAAGGCCAGGGTGGTGCAATGCCTCCAGAATGAGGGCACGGAAATTTCGCCCAATGTCTCGGCTGTGCGCCTCCGGGCTGAGGCCCAGCATGAGTTCTTGAATGCGGCGGAAATAGGTGGGGCCGTATGGGCCCCCAAACAATTTTCCAACGAGCCTCCAAATTTCGTGGGGGACTTGTACAAGGGAGCGTACAAGTTTCGTGACATTGAGATCGATGGATGGGGGTCATTTCTCCAGGAAAAGTGAATGCCGGTCCCATTTGGCAAATATAATCGATGATTAATTCCATGCAACATTTTGCGTTGGTCAAATGTGTAAATTTGCATTATTCATCGATTCAATAAAATTATGGGGGTGGGTATACCCACCATTTGATGGTTGAAAGTACTACTAGCTTCGTCGATTAACTCTTCTCAACATGGTCCTCTAGTCGACTAGGATTGTACCAATCCATCAGGGTATCGAGAAACTTGTTATGCCGAAACACTCCGGTCGAAAATTTCGTGCCACCTGCAGGCAATCAAAAAGCGCACGCGGACCGACGGGAAAGAGTAGTTAGTCACGAAATTAAAAAAACGACAAAAAGTGTCACACGCGGCCCGGCGGGAAAGAGTAGTTTGTTACGAAGTTAAAAAAACGACGAAAAGTGTCACACTTTTCGGAACATTTGAAGTGGGCCCGGCCATACCACTGAGTCCCATTCTCTCCTCTCTCTCTCTCTCTCTCTCTCTCTCTCTCTCTCTCTCTCTCTCTCTCTCTCTCTCTCTCTCTCTCTCTCTCTCTCTCTCTCTCTCTCTCTCTCTCTCTCTGCCCACTATCTCGATCACTTTCTCGGTCCTAAAATCAAGCCATTTCTCACAAACAGCCACGCGACTGCTGTGCTCTCACGCCGTCTAGCTCATTAATGAGCTAGACGCTGTAATTACACACAGCTGATTTAAGTAATGCAACTTAATTGTCAGTGGCACGTCAAGGGGTCGGGTATTCATCTCACTTAATATCTTTGTGTGTTCCCTTTGCTGCTTTGCCGGATATAATGCATGTATCCCTTGCATGCATGCAGTCTACTATACCTAATGTTCACTGCATGAAACCATGCATGGCGGACACATTGGCCAGCATGGCGGGCCGAGCTAGGGCACCTGCGGATGCAGATTTTGTAGGCTCTGAGCCCTCGTCACATCGCTGTAGCAGTCTGGACATTGTGCAGGCGATAAATTTCTAGAGAGTTCATTTTTTTCAGCAATGATTGCTGGGACAGCCCTACGACGGATGTTATAATGCATTTGTGAGATGCTTGCGGTTGTACATCTTGCACGCCCGACCCTCGGACTGCACAATTTGAGTGCATGCACTCGAATGCGGTTCCAGATATCGATATATCCCGGAATCGAGCAGCATGACACCAGTACACGTCCTCAAACTCGACGGTGAGTTTCACGACCGCGCCGGCCGGAATCTCGTCTAGCCTGTGGCTGATTGATGAGCCTGTGGCTGCATGCATCGTAATCACAGGCGCTGGACCGCCTCGATCCGAGACCTCGCGGGATGTACGTGAAAGGAGGCCGGTGGCTGACGGGGCGCCGAGCGGGCCGGTCAGCAGCCGCGGGGGGCCGGACTAGGTAGTCGGCGCCGCTGACCTGTGCAATGGGCGGGGCCGGGGGCCGGCCGGCCCGGCTGGGCCGCCTGCCAGGGCGGCCTGGCCGGCGGCCGGCGGGCGGCCGGCGGTGGTTAGCGGGGTTTGGGGCGGCGCATGCGCTGTCCCCAAGTCTGACCTGAGTCTGCAGTGACCGCGGCCCAGGTGCGGAGCCGCTTGGCCGCTGCCCCGGGAACTCATCATGGCGATGGGGTCCGGGTGCAGTCCGAGGCGCGCTTGTACCATGCAGAACCAGGCCGGCCCCCTTGTCGTCACTCTTCTGCTGGCAGGTGCCGGCAGGTCCTTGCATGCATGACCCGTCTGCTGAGCGTCGGCCCGTTCTCAGCTTAATTGCTCGTCTACAGGCGACGGTCCCGCAGAGCTCGGTCAGTTGCAGCCGAGGCTTTGCCGTCGGGTCCCTGTTGCGGCGGAGCATCTGCCTGGCGACGACCACTGTCGGTGCTTGGCGGTGGACTGTCAGCAAGCTGTCGGCGCGGAGGCAAGGAGGGGGCCGAGGGTGCCGCGGGCCGAGGCGGGGCAGCCAGCCTGGCGGTACGTCGGTACTTGGCAGCGATACCGCGGAGGATCACCCGGGCATGCCAGTCCTAAGCCCGCCCGCTGGCACTGCAGGGCCCACATCGGTATTCACAGCTGGTCTGTGCGGGCAAGATGGCTGGCAAAGAGTCCTGAGGCGGCCCGGTGTCGGATGCCTATGGGTGACAATTGACAACAGGGAGCTCGAAGTATCTAGAGCTCGGCCCGGGTAAGTGCGGCGCTCTAGGTAGCGGACGCCGAGGATGTGACGGAGCATTCGAGTGACTGTGCCGTCAAGCTCAGTGCTTGCTCAGCGCCTGGTCCAGCCGTCCAGCTAGGGCCCTACGCCTCGCAGCCGTACAGGAGGATCATGATGAGGACAAGGGCCTTGAACAGAATGCGCTTGCGCCGCTTGCTCGGCGCAGGCCAGAAATTTGGAGATCGATTTTGTCCGGACCATTCAATATTCATTAATTAATGAATAAAACACGTACTCCTGTTGCCGGTAGTCACGGAGCATGGAATAATACAGAGTTAAAGTGCTTTTCATCCCTGTATTAAGTGAGACAACTACTTTGTATCAAGGAGACAACAATTCTGTAATATATAGTCAAGGAGACAACCAGCGCAGGCCAGAAATCGGGAGAATCCGGACCATGGTAGCTTGAGCGGCTGCCGTTATCTTTTCCGTACGTGTTTTCGAGTCGTTCATCAATCGGAATATGAAGTCATGGAGATGGAAATGTGCATGTAGCCTTGTGCATTGATATATTATGGCTGGCGTACGTGTATGTACATAGAGTGACTACATAGATGACCTAGACGGTGGGGCCGGAAACAGCTTGCTTGATCAGGGCGTGTGTAATTTCGAGCCTATAAAGTTATTAAAGCTGGCGCCGGCCGGGAGTGTCTAGCTGTACTTAGTGAGCACCATCAAGCTGCGATCGTTCTCCCACCATTTACGACGAAATTAATGATAGCCGCACATGGAAAACCCCTTAAATGGTCTAGCTAGTCAGGACCATTTCGTTAAAGGCATGCCGTGTTTGGACAAACGTCTAGTAGATAGCTGCAACTTTACACGCGGTGCAAAGGCAAAAATCCAGAGGGCATCACTTTCAAATGAATGTGCGGCGGGATTACCAAAAGCCCGCGTATGCCAGAAAACATCATGCTACTGAGGGGATTCATAAGTGTTTGCTCAATTTCATAAATTTTACTCAATTTTTCCACATGTGATTAAATCCTTATATTTGTCAATAAAGCAGGGGTCATCCAGCCTTCAGACCATGAAAATAGACCACCCACAAAAATTGGGCTCATTCTGAGCTCAAATGGTGACATGTGACCGCATACATGTGCAGTTTTTCGTCATTTTCCCCCTTTTCTTACATGAAACAAATATGAATAGTGAACAAATGAACTCATATCAGGCTGGATTCTTGCAGGCAGCATCTATACCATGAAAATAGACCACCCACAAAAATTGGGCTCATTCTGAGCTCAAATGGTGACATGTGACAGCATACATGTGCAGTTTTTCGTCATTTTCCCCCTTTTCTTACATGAAACAAATATGAACAGTGGACAAATGAACTCGTATCAGGCTGGGTTCTTGCAGGCAGCATCTAGACCATGAAAATAGACCACCCACAAAAATTGGGCTCATTCTGAGCTCAAATGGTGACATGTGACAGCATACATGTGCAGTTTTTCGTCATTTTCCCCCTTTTCTTACATGAAACAAATATGAACAGTGGACAAATGAACTCCGCGTATCAGGCTGGAAACTTGCAGGCAGCATCTAGACCATGAAAATAGACCACCCACAAAAATTGGGCTCATTCTGAGCTCAAATGGTGACATGTGACAGCATACATGTGCAGTTTTTCGTCATTTTCCCCCTTTTCTTACATGAAACAAATATGAACAGTGAACAAATGAACTCATATCAGGCTGGGTTCTTGCAGGCAGCATCTAGACCATGAAAATAGACCACCCACAAAAATTGGGCTCATTCTGAGCTCAAATGGTGACATGTGACCGCATACATGTGCAGTTTTTCGTCATTTTCCCCCTTTTCTTACATGAAACAAATATGAATAGTGAACAAATGAACTCATATCAGGCTGGATTCTTGCAGGCAGCATCTAGACCATGAAAATAGACCACCCACAAAAATTGGGCTCATTCTGAGCTCAAATGGTGACATTTGACCGCATACATGTGCAGTTTTTCGTCATTTTCCCCCTTTTCTTACATGAAACAAATATGAACAGTGAACAAATGAACTCATTTCAGGCTGGATTCTTGCAGGCAGCTCGGTTCTAAAACTGGTTACGATTTGTAGTTACGAGTAAAACTGGTAACTAGAAATAGGTACCAGTACCATCCAAATTAATTAAGCATGGATACCATTTGTAATAACTCACACATTTTAACATATCCATGGGTACCTTTAAGACCCCGGCGGACAAGATTTCTTTTCTCAGACGCCGCAAGCGGCTCGAGAAGACTCTCTTCACCCTTGATGACGACTTGACCCTGGCGCAGCAACAACGGCGACGGGAGCTATGGCCGGCCTACCTCCAGCTCCGGCAGACCAAGGCGGGGCAGCCGGTGTACTGGAAGGGGGCGGCCATCTACGTCGGCCACAAGCCCTGGCAGGCGACCCCCCCCCCCCCGCGGCCCCAGCGACTCCAGACGCCCCAGCTTAGGGGAATACAGCAGTAGTAGTGCAGAATAGCTAGACCGTGGCCATGTACATGTACGCCTCCTAGAGGCACTATCCCAGCTAAGCCCCGCGCTTTATTTAATCATGTACATGTGTGCCTATGATGTGCCACACTCCAGACGATGCCTAGCCTTATTTAGTAATGTTGTGCCCATGCAGGGAGTCACTCTCTGCTGAGAAGCCATGCCATCGCTCTTGTATAGCCATGATGATCTTCCCCCTCACAGGCATGCTCCCCCCTTACCCGGGCATAGCGTGATAGACCATGAGGGTGCGGGTGCCCTGGTGCCCCTAGAGCAAGTGTTGTTTACATTCCCACCCTTGCAGGAAGTAGCTTAGAATGTATTATAGGCTCATATGCCCCTTCTCAGGGCTATGTGCTACATATACTCCCAACGGAGTTATGTTCCTAATTAATTAATTAATTAATGGGTACGGCATGGAAACATGTTCATGTATGATGTGTTCAAGAGTAGCAATGCTTAACATCCATGAAATATGCTCATTGTATAATGGTTTACGATTTATGAATGCAGGGGGGTCGCTACGCGAGTGACCAACAAGCACTCAAGTCAACAATATGCCCAGAAAGAAGGCAGGGCCAGGTAAAGTAAAGGCTGGTCCTGAAAATGCACCCAGGGTGCCCACAACATGTCTACGTTACACCCTCGCTATCCTAGACCCTGCAGCCTGCCGGGGGGGGGCACAAAATGTAACTGGCAGCCAGGGACCATGGTGCAGGCCAAATAGCAGGTGTAAAGCTAGCTCAAAGCTAGCTCAGTCCAAAGAATGAAATAATAAGAAGCAAATACTTGGCAAGGTTAGGTCCATGATCGTTATTGGAGGCTTGGCTGCCACCACGGTGCTCGACAATGATGCTGAAGCCTTCAATTATATATAAAGCAGATACTGCAAAGAGGCACAAATAGCAATACAAGCACAATGTAAGCATGACAAGCTCAAGTTTCCAAGCCAGTCTAGCTCACTTGGACATGAGTTAAAGCGTTGGAAACATATGGGCAACATCCCAGCAGGCCTTGAAAAAGTTTTCAGCAACAAGGCAGTATATGTGTTAAATCAAACTACCACATTGCAATTCTAAGCACAGTGACTTCTGCTTGCTGCTGTTTTGACGACACAAGGCCGTTTACCTTTTCAGTGACAACACGGGAAAAGAAAGCATTACCCAGCAAACTTCCTTTAAGTTCCCCGGACATAGGCGTAATCACAACCACGACGTTGGGCATCGAAAAGAACCGGAATCATAAAGTCTGCGGGAGTTATAAGCTACGATACTCTTGACACGCTTATTTAGAACGACGCGGTTGCGGATGACATCCGGAACCTTGTTCTTGACGTGCGCCCAGGCCGCCAGCTGCGCGGAACAGCTCAAGAAATATATATTAAAGGACGGTGACGCCCGGGAAGCACCCAGCCTTGCGGCAAAAGTAAAATATGGCTCGCGCTCGCCGTGGTTTTCGCCAGGCGTGACTGCGATATCACGACGAAAAAATGGAGACTCTTTGACCCATCTAACTGCCCAGGTCCCTCTGTTGCCCGGGTCGCCCATTAGCCCAGAAGCGTACCATAACCCATACTCGCGATATCCGCAGCTACTGGGCGGAAAAAGAAATTGTAAAACCGAACAGCATACTGACCTATCATGCCATCTACGTAGCTTCCAGAATTTCTTCACCGTTGCCAAAATCCGTTCATGAACAATATTTTCGACGTACACAAAGCACCTGCACGTCAATCTCCCCTGACATTGGTTATCTGCCCCATCTTCATGATCTAACACGCAAACACCTAAAGTATTTGCATAACACAGGCGTTTTGCCCTCTGGTTCTCAGTTTCACTCATTGCCATATCATATTATGCAGGCACGTTTTGGTAAACAATCGCCGGCGACGTTGGTTTTGTTCGTGCGCGCACAAAGTAATTACCGGTAGTGCTTGGCAGGCTGTACGCACCTGCAGCCGCGCGCGCGCAAAGACGACGGTCACTGTGCTTTGTTCATTCAAATGCCATTTGCATGCGAGGCTCGGACAACACCGCGGACTGTTTGAATCAGAATTTTTTCACTTTTGGATGGTCCTTCGTTTCTCGCATGTTCAGCCCAGTTCAGGTTGTACGGTCAGTGTTGGGGGTCGGTGCATGGGTTCTCAATGGAATTCTCAATGGAATGCCGCAACAGCCCATTTTCATTGAGAATGCAAGTCCTTTTCGCATGTTCAGCCCAGTTCAGGCTGTACGGTCAGTGTTGGGGGTCGGTGAATGGGTTCTCAATGGAATTCTCAATGGAATGCCGCAACAGCCAATTTTCATTGAGAATGCAAGACCTTTTTGCATGTTCAGCCCAGTTCAGGCTGTACGGTCAGTGTTGGGGGTCGGTGAATGGGTTCTCAATGGAATTCTCAATGGAATGCCGCAACAGCCCATTTTCATTGAGAATGCAAGTCCTTTTCGCATGTTCAGCCCAGTTCAGGCTGTACGGTCAGTGTTGGGGGTCGGTGAATGAGTTCTCAATGGAATTCTCAATGGAATGCCGCAACAGCCCATTTTCATTGAGAATGCAAGTCCTTTTCGCATGTTCAGCCCAATTCAGGCTGTACGGTCAGTGTTGGGGGTCGGTGAATGAGTTCTGAATGGAATTCTCAATGGAATGCCGTTACAGCCCATTTTTTGAGAATGCAAGACCTTTTCGTATGTTCTGGCTGTACGGTCAGTGTTGGGGGTCGGTGAATGAATTCTGCATGAATGGAACTTTCATACGCCGCGCTGAGTCGGTGGAAGATCGAGCCACAAAAGAGGCAGGAGAGGCATCATTGGGAGAGGCGTGCCAACCCCGAGCGAGACGATGGTGAATTCGATCAAATTGGCTGATTGCAATAATTTTGCGGAGCTAGAATAATCGCTCGCGAGAGCTGCCATGGGCGGTCGTGAAGGTTCAGACTATTACAAATGGTATCCATGCTTAATTAATTTGGATGGTACTGGTACCTATTTCTAGTTACCAGTTTTACTCGTAACTACAAATCGTAACCAGTTTTAGAACCGAGCTGCCTGCAAGAATCCAGCCTGAAATGAGTTCATTTGTTCACTGTTCATATTTGTTTCATGTAAGAAAAGGGGGAAAATGACGAAAAACTGCACATGTATGCGGTCAAATGTCACCATTTGAGCTCAGAATGAGCCCAATTTTTGTGGGTGGTCTATTTTCATGGTCTAGATGCTGCCTGCAAGAATCCAGCCTGATATGAGTTCATTTGTTCACTATTCATATTTGTTTCATGTAAGAAAAGGGGGAAAATGACGAAAAACTGCACATGTATGCGGTCACATGTCACCATTTGAGCTCAGAATGAGCCCAATTTTTGTGGGTGGTCTATTTTCATGGTCTAGATGCTGCCTGCAAGAACCCAGCCTGATATGAGTTCATTTGTTCACTGTTCATATTTGTTTCATGTAAGAAAAGGGGGAAAATGACGAAAAACTGCACATGTATGCTGTCACATGTCACCATTTGAGCTCAGAATGAGCCCAATTTTTGTGGGTGGTCTATTTTCATGGTCTAGATGCTGCCTGCAAGTTTCCAGCCTGATACGAGTTCATTTGTCCACTGTTCATATTTGTTTCATGTAAGAAAAGGGGGAAAATGACGAAAAACTGCACATGTATGCTGTCACATGTCACCATTTGAGCTCAGAATGAGCCCAATTTTTGTGGGTGGTCTATTTTCATGGTCTAGATGCTGCCTGCAAGAACCCAGCCTGATACGAGTTCATTTGTCCACTGTTCATATTTGTTTCATGTAAGAAAAGGGGGAAAATGACGAAAAACTGCACATGTATGCTGTCACATGTCACCATTTGAGCTCAGAATGAGCCCAATTTTTGTGGGTGGTCTATTTTCATGGTCTAATGCTGCCTGCAAGAATCCAGCCTGATATGAGTTCATTTGTTCACTATTCATATTTGTTTCATGTAAGAAAAGGGGGAAAATGACGAAAAACTGCACATGTATGCGGTCAAATGTCACCATTTGAGCTCAGAATGAGCCCAATTTTCGTGGGTGGTCTATTTTCATGGTCTAGATGCTGCCTGCAAGAACCCAGCCTGATATGAGTTCATTTGTTCACTGTTCATATTTGTTTCATGTAAGAAAAGGGGGAAAATGACGAAAAACTGCACATGTATGCTGTCACATGTCACCATTTGAGCTCAGAATGAGCCCAATTTTCGTGGGTGGTCTATTTTCATGGTCTAAATGCTGCCTGCAAGAATCCAGCCTGATATGAGTTCATTTGTTCACTATTCATATTTGTTTCATGTAAGAAAAGGGGGAAAATGACGAAAAACTGCACATGTATGCGGTCAAATGTCACCATTTGAGCTCAGAATGAGCCCAATTTTCGTGGGTGGTCTATTTTCATGGTCTAGATGCTGCCTGCAAGAACCCAGCCTGATATGAGTTCATTTGTTCACTGTTCATATTTGTTTCATGTAAGAAAAGGGGGAAAATGACGAAAAACTGCACATGTATGCTGTCACATGTCACCATTTGAGCTCAGAATGAGCCCAATTTTCGTGGGTGGTCTATTTTCATGGTCTAAATGCTGCCTGCAAGAATCCAGCCTGATATGAGTTCATTTGTTCACTATTCATATTTGTTTCATGTAAGAAAAGGGGGAAAATGACGAAAAACTGCACATGTATGCTGTCACATGTCACCATTTGAGCTCAGAATGAGCCCAATTTTCGTGGGTGGTCTATTTTCATGGTATAAATGCTGCCTGCAAGAATCCAGCCTGAAATGAGTTCGTTTGTTCACTATTCATATTTGTTGCATGTAAGAAAAGGGGGAAAATGACGAAAAACTGCACATGTATGCTGTCACATGTCACCATTTGAGCTCAGAATGAGCCCAATTTTTGTGGGTGGTCTATTTTCATGGTCTACATGCTGCCTGCAAGAATCCAGCCTGATATGAGTTCATTTGTCCACTATTCATATTTGTTGCATGTAAGAAAAGGGGGAAAATGACGAAAAACTGCACATGTATGCTGTCACATGTCACCATTTGAGCTCAGAATGAGCCCAATTTTTGTGGGTGGTCTATTTTCATGGTCTACATGCTGCCTGCAACAGTCCAGCCTGAAATGAGTTCATTTGTCCACTATTCATATTTGTTTCATGTAAGAAAAGGGGGAAAATGACGAAAAACTGCACATGTATGCTGTCACATGTCACCATTTGAGCTCAGAATGAGCCCAATTTTCGTGGGTGGTCTATTTTCATGGTCTACATGCTGCCTGCAACAGTCCAGCTTTAGGTACCCTCAGATCTGAAAGATTTTTTTTTTACTCATTTGAAGACTTGTGAAATTGAGCAAACACCTATGAATCCCCTCACTGTTGTTGCGACGTGACGTATTCTGTACGTACGTTAATAGCTCCCGGCTGGGGAGTCGATCACGTACGGAGCACCGGAGCCTCCGCTTGCAGTGCTTTAAATCCCTTAGTGTTCACTCTGTCAAGTGAGACTTGACTATTCCTGGACTCTGTGCACAGCGGGCAGGGTGGCGGAGACCCCGGCCCCCCTCCCTCATGCCACACATATCAAGGAGCTAGACAACCATGTATGCACCTAGCTACCGACCACACCCGTCATCATGGCCGAGCGTACAACGTCGTCTTGGATAGTCCGGATGACGCGGAGGTGCTATCTGCAACTCCAGACCTGGGCGAGTGAGTCACGTGCGCCACTTGCCTTAATATTTCGCGGGTGAAGTATCCACGTACAAAAAGGACCTCATCGGGTACTCGATCTGTGGAATGCCTTCAGTGCATGCATGTTCACGCACTTACTTACTTACATGTGCATGCAGGGTGCATGCATGATGTATTCGAACCCATCGAAACGATCCGGCATCCCAGCCTGTCACGGGTGCAATTTATTGTGTCCGCATGCATATCCCCATATATGTTCATTATACTGTCGATCGTGGATCAGTGCGCCAGGCACGTGCGCGTTTTGCTGCTCTTACGGGGTTCGAGCCTGGAGTAAGTAAGTAAGTACTAGCTTGCGTGTCATGCGCAAAGTCATGCCACGGAGTACTATGCTAATCTCATTAGAAAAATAATTACACAAAAGTTTAAACAAATATCGTCTGCATCATCCCCCAACCGATACTAGATGGGGATGTAATCCTCATCCGAGCTGCCCTCTACTGTAATGGCAGACAAGGCGGTAGTGAAGCGGGAGCAGGACCAATAACCTCCACCTGCGGACTTCTACCCTGGCTAGCAATGGGCCGCGGGGCCCGTGGGGAGAAAACAGGAGCATACCCCTCAGGAAGGTGCTTATGGCGCAGATGGCAGCCCATTTCTTCTTGTCGATCATGCGGGCGCGGAGTACGGATAGTCCCAGAAGCCCTGCATCTTCAAGCAGTTGTGTCACATAGGTCCGGGTCGCGCCGCGCCGGTGCCCGGCGCGCGCAAGTTTGCCAGTGGGTTGCGATATGGGACAAGGGGACCCTGCCATAGGAGGAGGTGTCTACCTGGTTGGCCCGTCTTAAGCCCCCCGGCAGGGCCCACATCGGTATTCACCTGGTCATGTGCGGGCAAGATGGCCGGCAAAGAGGAGGCGGCGGTGTCGGATGGTATGGGTGATGTCCAAGAGGGAGCTCGCAGTAGAGCTCGGCCCGGGTGCGGCGTTCTTGGTAGCGGACGCCGAGGATATGACGGAGCATTCGAGTGACGGTGCCGTCAAGCTGCTGGCTCAGCGCCTGGTCCAGGGTCCAAGCCTCGAGCCTGGACATCCTTATTACCACCGTAGCACGGGCGGTGATGGCCCTATTTTATGGTTATCGCCAGTCCGACCTGTAGCTGATTTATGCGGATGAAACCACCCTCATGGATTGAGCGCCCTGAGCACATTCAGGGCCTAGCTGGCTGCATGGAGCTGGACTGTCTGGGCTTCACCAGGTGCGGGCGGTGGGGCTGGCCGGAGATTAGCGTCAAAACAGAGGCGATGGTGATTGGTGCTGCCAGTCGCCCGCCACTCCCGGCCGCGGCTGCTAGACGGGACTGCATCCGTGCATGCATGATCATCGCTTCACATACTTCAAAACTGTTGGGGAATGGTGAGCAATGATGCTCCCTGACACGGCCGACGATGTGGACATCCGCATTGATCGGCCTGGCCTGCCAGCTAGGGCCAGGCTCCGCTCGCTCAACACCTAATATGGCACGAGTTCGCGGACCGCAAGCAAGTGCTCTTCAAGGTCTTGGTCCTCACTGTGCTCACATTAATACGTACGTACGGCCGAGGCATGGGCGCTCACGTACGGACCAGCTCACGTACGTACGGACCAGCTCAGGTCAGCTGGGCAGCTGAACGGCACAGTTGTCACTAGGATGCTCCGACAGGTCCTGAACGTAGGATTTTCAACGCATAGGTCGTTACATATCCCAGAAAAGATCATGCATATGCATACTGTAGCGTGACGGTGGGGATCCAACGAATCCAGTGCCAAGCTCGGAAAGGCCGCAAGGGAGATCTGGCATCACAGGGAAGTCAGATGCTCACACTGTACAGGATCAAGCCGGTCCGGGCAGGATGTCTGTTGGTAGAGCTTGTGCATGCCAAGGGGCAGCATGCACCGAGCAGATGTGGGTGACGTTGCAAAAAACACCGGACTTGTCTCTGTCATAGCCTTTACATGCACACATTACAAGACAAGTGTTAGTTAGCGATTCAATCAGTCTCTATAATTGAGCTAGCGGCTAAGAGTTTCTAGAAGTGTATACATCGACATTTACGTATTGAAGCAAGTACTAACCATGTCCCAGTCATGCATGTGCATATACTGCATTTATAAGACAATGACTATTCCTGGACACATGCACGGCGTTCGATGCAAAGTGGCGCGTATAGATAGCATTGATCACAGCAGAAGACCTGCAGGTTTCATTCTTTGCTCTTAAGTGAGTCTTGGTTGAACTTGAACTCTGTCATCAGCCGTTTGAAGAGTCCCTGCTCACCACCTCCAGGCTGCCCTTTGAGGAGTTCCTCGATGCGACGGTAAGAGGGCCGCTCTGGCTCAAGGATGGGTGTCCCCTTCACCCTACCATTGTCTTCCATGACGATGATTTGCCACGGCCCTCCGTATTGGTATAACAGGCTCATGTTCCGTCCCTTGATTCGGGTTTGCTTGAGAGAGTAGACCTGGCAAAAGCTTGCAACAAACTCCTCAGCCACCGCACGCTGCTTCCCGATTCCAAAGTCCGAAACAACCTGCAGCAGGACGTTGCGGGTTGAAGTGTAATGGGAACAAAACGAGAGAGCTCTTGTCACAATCAAAAACACATCGCAGCATAAATCGGGAAATCCAGTTCCTAGCAAGTATCACTGAAGCTAGGGTCTGCAAAGGATGACCCCTTTCTCAAGGTGAAAAGAAAGGCCCTTGGCAGGTATATAGACAGCCCAAGGCTCATTGTCAAGGTTGCATCTCCACCCAGATGCATCACTTTGTACAACTCTGGTACTTGTGGCTTATGCTACTAGCTGTGAGCGGACTCCCTGTAGACATGGGGCAACGGCTGTGTAATAAAGAGCCCAGGTGGATACGAAAAATAGCTGAGAGAAAGGGGCAAACACACATGTGCAGCAAGTGGCCACAATGATTGGCTCGCCATGACATGCATGCATCGGCAGCCATCACACACGGTTAAGCGTGCCAACGGTGCCAACCATGCCCCAAGCTTCACTGTGTGAATCCGCGAATCAATAAGACACTAAAGGGTCGAGTCACACTTGGCAACCTTCCTTGAAAACTCGTTGGCCGCACAATCTGCAGTAGCTGGCAGATGGAAGGTCGAGGTGAGCCACCCACAGGTTGCCACGTGGCAGTACGCGGAATAGATCACAGATATCGAACAGGAAAAAAAACTGGTCGCAAAAATCAACTCCCATTGGGCTAGCTTGAACCAGGGTTCGTGATTACAGGTTCACTGGCTTCCGGCCCAAGAACCCTGCTCTAGTTCTAGGGCGCCTCGGCCCTCTCACCTGCTGGCTCTGCTGCCACTGCACATTGATGAGCAGCAGCGGGCGCTCTGGTTTCTTGGCAGCGATCTCCATGATGCGTGGCAGCGAGTCCCCGGTTGCGAACACGACGGCAGCCAGCGCGTCACCCTCCCATGCGACGACCGCATCGCCGCCATCGATGATGTAGTTGTTGAGGGAGGCGGCCTGGTCGTCCCCCAGTAGGCCGACCATGAGCGAGTTGACCATGGGCTGGATGGCCTTGAACTGCTGCTGGATGCCTCCGGGCCAGTCTGTCGGCGCACCCAGAGACGAACACATGCACACCCATGCACAGACACGAGCACACAAGCACAGACACACGCACACATACACACATGCACGCACATGCACACACACACATAAAATAGGTGTACGGCACACTGGTGAGAAGCTGGTGGCAGTCACCATGCATGCCAAGTCAAACGAGTGCTAGGCAATAAAGCACAAGCAGTGTGTACCGGCCAGCCAGCGGGCACATTGCCAGCAAGCGCTGGAGATGCGGCTGGGCCCACAAGCGCTGGAGAGGGGGCTGGGCACGCAAGCGCTGGAGATGCGGCTGGGCCCACAAGCGCTGGAGAGGGGGCTGGGCACACAAGCGCTGGAGATGCGGCTGGGCCCACAAGCGCTGGAGAGGGGGCTGGGCCAACAAGCGCTGGAGATGGGGACGGGCCGCGACAGGAATGAAACAGAGCATGCCAGCATTCGCCAATATTTTCGAACCATGAGCTGGCGGGATGAGAGGGAGCTGGCCGTCCCCACGCAACATCAATGAGACTACCTGCGAAACATGTTCGATGTTCCTTTGTGGCCCGAGGGCATGCTGGGAGCTCTCGCGCGTGCATACATCCTCAATCGAGGCGCGTGCACACATCCTGAGACGACCCCACATGCAGCGTCTCTCGTGAAAGTATGATAAGACAGGGGTGACTAGCTGCCCACACCTGCGGTACCCGTTTCTGGGGTGGGAGCCCGGCTATAGTGTAATGCCGATCAGCCAGTGGATGTGTTTACTAGCCCACGGTTTTGCCACCTTGATGGAGCGCTACCAAGCTGTCGAACTCTCAGACTGCCAGGCGTGTTATTAGCATGCTACTCTCACTACCTGAAGTTCTGCGACCTAACTGCTTACCCTAGTCCAGTACCTTACTGTACACCAGTGTTCCGCTACCTGGCCCTCTCGCATCCATCGGTTGAACAGCATGCGGCGCAGCAGGGTGCAGCACCCCTGTAGGACGCACCGTCAAGATCCGTCGCTCCGATCAGCGGAAGCAGCAGATCCACGAGATGCCGCGTCTTGCCCTCGGCCAGGCCCCGCTTGACGCCTTCCACCGCCTGGCGCACGACTGCAGGGGGGTGCAAAGGAAAGGTGGCAAGCACCCGAACCCATGGACACATGGGTGGTCATGAGTACTCCTCAGGCGAAGGGTGCAAGGGGGGCATGCCAGCCACGGGCGCGGCATCATGAGGTGAAGTGTTTTGACGGGCTGCAGGTTATATTACCATGGCCGGGGGGATCAGGTGGGTGGGGGAGGGAGGGCGGGCAGCCATGCAAATAGGCGGGCAGGCTCTGAGGCCTGACGATGCGAGTGACGGATAACGTGCCAGCAAGCCAGCCGGCTACTCAGTCAGCCAGCAGCACCGTGCGTGCTCCATTCATTATCTTCAGTTAACATCCAAGGTGTACAGCTAACAATGAGGCCCTGGCATGCACATCGTGGCAGCCACTGACAGAGCTCTGCCCACTGACAGAGCTTCGCGAGTCCTGCAAAGGCGGGCAATCGGATGACGAGCTCGTGACAGCCATACAAATGGTCACGCTGACCTTCTTTCGGCCCGAGAGGAAGGGGGGGCAGCGAGGATGTATCGGCCACCGCGTCATTGGCTTCGTTGGCCGAGCAAACTGTCAAAGCTCGTTGACGGTCTCTCCTGCAATCCCCTGCCCGCGACCTACGAGCGTGCAGCCAGGCTGCACAGGTAGAACTTTTTAAATATATGGACTGCCCGACTTTAGGCACTCCAAGCCCGCTTGGCTTTGGAAGTGGAAGGACAGAGACGTTGCTAGATTGAGGCTGAGAAACCTCAGCAATACTCTGATATCCATGAAAGACACAGCTAGTTGCCGACAAAACCAGGTTCGTCATGATTTTCAAGTTCGAAAATCCGCAATCCGCTCGGATTACTACCGACGGGTCTTCTTAACCTCTACTATCCAGGTTCTCGCTTAGCGTGTTTCGAGCTGAATAGAAGTGAAATGTTTAAGGCAACAAAAGTCGTAATTGAGCCCCAGTCGACTTTGTCAGATGAGCACGTTCGTGGTCTTTCAATTCCTGTTAGTCACTATCAGATCCTGGGTAAGTACAAAATACTTATGAAGGACTGATGGAGTTCGCATATCCACCAAATATGGCGCGAAACACTGCGCGCACCAAGATTTTATTTTATCGAGGGACGGACATTTTTGTCCGATAATGCGTTGCATGCATGTTTGCCCAGACAAGCTCTGAACCATCAGCGGGTATCAAACTGTACGTCTGGCACAGTACCATCCACTAAGGGACCGCCAGCGTCAAAATGCCGGTGCGACGTGACGACGGAGGGACGCCTCAGAAGGTCTCAATGACAGCCACGTTTACCGCTGGCAGCCGTTGCGAACCTGATAGCGAAATTCCAGCTTTCATTTATCAGTGGTCGACGAGAAAACCAACTCGGTAATAATCGCCATAGCATAACGGCGGAAATTCAGGAGGTCCCCGACAATACGGGGCATTGTCGGGCTGTTGAATCCGAATAGATGGCGTCGGTGTGCTGCTTCAAGGCCGGTGGGGCCCTATCCTGTACGTGCTTCCACTCACACTGACATACAATTACATATTAGACCGGGCCGGTCCCCCACTGCAGTTTACTCGCGGCAACTGATAGGACTCTTGTTGGCGCTGGCAGGGGCACAAGTGTGGACGCTTTTGTTATTATTTGCCAGCATGAACATCAGATGTCCTGCAGACAATGTTAGGATGCTCGTATCATTCGGTTCAGACATGCCAAATGCCTTAGATTATCTTGTAATATCCGGAGGAGACCTTTGATAGTTTCGATGCCGAGGAACCCTTCTATCACCAACAGCTCGAATACTAACGTTCCCGGCATGCCCTCTCTTCTGCGGTCTAATGAGTGCCTAGCGATGCAGAATGCTTGGGTCAAACCTGCGTCAAACTGTTTTTGATGGAACAGTTTTGCTAGCTGTTTTAATGGTCATACGTTGGTTCATGACAGACATACAACAATGTTGACTGCACCCCAAAACCGTCCATATCCCATCTTTGAAGAAATCCAAGCGCTTGCTTTCTCACAATAATTTTTCTAAAGATTTGGAATTCAAGCTAGTACATAGGCATTCCAGCAAGGCACGTTGGCGCGTGCATGGAATCTCAGGAAATATACGCTGTGCAGTAGACAAATGCTTGTATTGCGCTCCGGCGTGCTAGAACCTTGCGGATATGTCCGATTCTCCTTACGCAGGCTGCACTTTATTTCTGTCTAATGTTGTCATGAATGCATTTTGGTGCGCCACCTTAGTTTTGACTTTTCTGAACAACAACATACTGTCTGTTCACCGTGCAGCATTGCAACATAAGCAAGCTGCGATGGAGCCATCCTCGTTGATGCATGCTGCTCTACGTTGGAGCCCCGCTCCCTTGGCCGCCAGCAGTGCCGGCCCAGTGAGGACCACATGCTCTGCATCCGCCCAGCTGTCCCTGCAGCCTGGCTCCCGGGCAGCTGCAGCAACTATCCGCACCGCTGCCTCCCAGGGCTTGCAGCAGCGACTGTTCTGTGGCGTTGAAAATCCTTCAATGACCAGGGGAGGAAGGCCCCTGCAGGTTCGCTGTGCGGCCGCAGCTGGCGCGGCCATCGCGACCGACCGTACGTTAGTTCCTGATGCCAGTCTGGGAATGTCTAATGCCTTCATACCATGATACGAGGAACGGTTGGGGGGCTGTTGAAGGGTGCATGCTGATGGGGTAAACTTTATCGTAGTTCATGCGGGTCTTGCTTCGTAATCAGACACTTTCCTCCCACTATGCTGTGCTCATGTCGTTGCTGTGGTCATTACGATCACAAACCTGTAGGGAGAGCTGTGTAAGCGGGCGCAGTGCTTCTGCTAACGTGATGTTTTAGTCAAATGTTGACGCAAACACAAAAAACTAAAAAAGTCAACATGTGGGGTAAAAAGTCAACATGTACATGTTGGCGCCATTTTTTTTACGAACAGTTAGCACTTCGACGCGCATGAACTGGTCAAAAGTCAACTTGTTGACGAGCACGATCGAGGGGAGCAGGGCCAACCCTGACTCTGGTTTAGGGAACGGCGTCAATCATGTGACTTTGGTACATGCACTAGACCCTGTTTGTACATCGCTACCTGGTTTGGACGCTTACAGCACAAGCAACATGACATATGCTTTAAATGGGTGGCCCCATCGATACAAGGACGAAACGCTGCATGAAGGAAAAGTCAAAGGGTTGACGTAACGCCGGGGCAAAAGTCAACATTTTGACAGAAGAATCGGGATGAAAAGTCAACATTTTGACGTTTGCCGAAAAACCCTAGCAGAAGCACTGGCGGGGCGTGCTGTGCTGCTGCCTGCCTGAAAGCCAGGGGCGGGCACGCTCACCTATTTCGAAAGTGGAGGTTTCCTTACTTTTTCAAACGGTGGTAGATGTCATGTATGTTGCGTGTGTGTGCATTGTAGTATAGCTGCAAGTCAGCAATTTACCAAGTGAATAAACCGAAGAAAAATAGGATTTGACCACCACCACTGCTGCTGCCATTTGTACTGTCCACCCTGCCTGTGCCCTGCTCGCCCGCTTTATCCAGCTGTGCTCGTCGGCCCTGGGAATGGCTGTTGTCTTCTTACTGCCCTCCCCGCACCGTGCCGGAAGACACCTAAGTAATAATGACCATTCCGTCTTTGCTTTATTTACTAAACACTTGCACTGCAATGCCCATGCCCACCTTCACCCACACTCCACCCCTTGCCCCCCTCCCCCCCCCTCCCCGGATGCCAGAAGCCAAGGAGAGCGTTCTGGGTGCTCTGCGCAAAATCATCGACCCGGACTTTGGGATGGACATTGTCTCGTGCGGGTTCGTGAAGGAGCTGGAGGTGGAAGCCGCCACAGGGAAGGTGTGCATGCGCGGGGGCAAGGGGGGGCCCTCCGGACTGCCTTGCAGAGGCCAGCGTAGCATGGCCGGGCACTTTCGCTAGATGCCCCTGCCTATTTGCTGTCTCATTTTGCACTTGTGGAAAGGCAGAAGTCTATTTGTGTGTGGCAGCTTGGGTTGTGCCCCAAAATGAATTGTGGTGACAGGGCACCTCCCATACATTACCATCTGCCACGGGCGGTGTGGTCCCCTACTGCCTGCCTGCGCAAGATGGTGTGCCCCTTGTCGCAGCCAACAAGAGTAGGCAGACTGGTTAGCAAGAAACTATGGCGCACACAGGGGGGTGGCGGTGCTACCAGGGGCCAAGGCTGGCCTGCAGGAAATTGTGCTGAAAGGAGGCTAGTGCGGTCGCAGTTGCCCCTGAAGCTATCAGGTTGCTAGTCAGTGCATCTGCCAGGAACCGTTGCAACTTCAGAGCGACACGGGCAACCTGTGTGCATAACAACAGCGCATCCACGGTGACCCTTGCACCTCAAGGACTTAGTTTCTCCTCTCTCTCTCTCTTTGCACCATGCATGACCCTCTTCTGCCTCCTCGGTGCAGGTCTCATTCGTGCTGGAGCTGACGACGCCTGCCTGCCCCATCAAGGACCAGGTGGGTGCTCAACCAGCCTTGTGTGGAAGCCCGGCGGCCAGTCCCCTTCAGAACCATGCGGCTGCGGTTGCACAGAGGTGCCAGTTGCCCAGATGTAACCAGTCATGCGCGCATTGACTTGCTGGGTCAGCTAGCATGACAATGCCGGTATTCTGGCCGCTGATTGCTGTAATGCATGCCTAGGTGGATCAGGCAGTTTTGTGACAATGGCTGGGAGACGGGGGCGAGGTTTAGGCCCGTTATTACAAGGGAGGTAGGGTTTGGACTGCAAATTTCTTTGTGAGGTGTCCTCGTGAACTGCCCTACATTCCAGGGACGTTCCTGGCATTCCAATTGAGGCAGTGTCTGCAAAGTCCACACTTATGGTCATTCTCATTGGGTTTTCAACCCCCCAACACGGCCACATCTTACGGGCAGCGACCAGAACGCGGTTGCGGCCAGAAGCAGTTGGCTAGCCGTGGTATGTCCAGCCGGTGCGTTGGCTAGCCATGGTGTGTCCAGCCGGTGCGTTGGCTAGCCATGGTGTGTCCAGCCGGTGCGTTGGCTAGCCATGGTGTGTCCAGCCGGTGCGTTGGCTAGCCGTGGTGTGTCCAGCCGGTGCGTTGGCTAGCCACGGTGTGTCCAGCCGGTGCGTTGGCTAGCCATGGTGTGTCCAGCCGGTGCGTTGGCTAGCCATGGTGTGTCCAGCCGGTGCGTTGGCTAGCCACGGTGTGTCCAGCCGGTGCGTTGGCTAGCCACGGTGTGTCCAGCCGGTGCGTTGGCTAGCCACGGTGTGTCCAGCCGGTGCGTTGGCTAGCCACGGTGTGTCCAGCCGGTGGCGTGCGAGGATATCGTTGAGTGCGTGGACGCATGGTTGCCAGCGTTCCCTTTCGCTACTACTATTTACTAGTGCATCTTCTACCGCGTGCCTGTATGCCAGTCTCTCTGGCCATGCTGCTGCCACCAGGCGGGTGGCTGCGGGTAAAGGCGACTATGCCAAGTGCTGACACAAGCATGATTGCCGCGCACTGCTGCCTCCCTTTGTGTCATGCCCTGCCCTGCCTGCTCTTCCTGGGTCCTGCGGTCTCTTCGTGTGCCCTGCCCTTGTTTCACCCTTTTCTGTCAACAGTTTGAGCAGCAGGCGCTTGAGAACGTGCGTGCACTGCCCTGGGTGACGGAAGTGAAGCTTAAGATGACGGCGCAGCCACCCAAGCCACTGGTGCCCACCGACGTGCCGCCTGGCCTGGCAAAGGTGTCCAACATCATCGCCGTGTCCAGCTGTAAGGTGCGTGGCGTCGGTAGCAGCCACAATTGGATGAGTGGCTGGCACACGCTTGCCCCCCGTCAGGTCCAATTTTCCATGGTTTTCGTGGCTTTCATGGCTTTCATGGCTTTCATGGCTTTCATGGCTTTCATGGCTTTCATGGCTTTCATGGCTTTCATGGCTTTCATGGCTTTCATGGCTTTCATGGCTTTCATGGCTTTCATGGCTTTCATGGCTTTCATGGCTTTCATGGCTTTCATGGCTTTCATGGCTTTCATGGCTTTCATGGCTTTCATGGCTTTCATGGCTTTCATGGCTTTCATGGCTTTCATGGCTTTCATGGCTTTCATGGCTTTCATGGCTTTCATGGCTTTCATGGCTTTCATGGCTTTCATGGCTTTCATGGCTTTCATGGCTTTCATGGCTTTCATGGCTTTCATGGCTTTCATGGCTTTCATGGCTTTCATGGCTTTCATGGCTTTCATGGCTTTCATGGCTTTCATGGCTTTCATGGCTTTCATGGCTTTCATGGCTTTCATGGCTTTCATGGCTTTCATGGCTTTCATGGCTTTCATGGCTTTCATGGCTTTCATGGCTTTCATGGCTTTCATGGCTTTCATGGCTTTCATGGCTTTCATGGCTTTCATGGCTTTCATGGCTTTCATGGCTTTCATGGCTTTCATGGCTTTCATGGCTTTCATGGCTTTCATGGCTTTCATGGCTTTCATGGCTTTCATGGCTTTCATGGCTTTCATGGCTTTCATGGCTTTCATGGCTTTCATGGCTTTCATGGCTTTCATGGCTTTCATGGCTTTCATGGCTTTCATGGCTTTCATGGCTTTCATGGCTTTCATGGCTTTCATGGCTTTCATGGCTTTCATGGCTTTCATGGCTTTCATGGCTTTCATGGCTTTCATGGCTTTCATGGCTTTCATGGCTTTCATGGCTTTCATGGCTTTCATGGCTTTCATGGCTTTCATGGCTTTCATGGCTTTCATGGCTTTCATGGCTTTCATGGCTTTCATGGCTTTCATGGCTTTCATGGCTTTCATGGCTTTCATGGCTTTCATGGCTTTCATGGCTTTCATGGCTTTCATGGCTTTCATGGCTTTCATGGCTTTCATGGCTTTCATGGCTTTCATGGCTTTCATGGCTTTCATGGCTTTCATGGCTTTCATGGCTTTCATGGCTTTCATGGCTTTCATGGCTTTCATGGCTTTCATGGCTTTCATGGCTTTCATGGCTTTCATGGCTTTCATGGCTTTCATGGCTTTCATGGCTTTCATGGCTTTCATGGCTTTCACGGCTTTCATGGCTTTCATGGCTTTCATGGCTTTCATGGCTTTCATGGCTGTCGTGGCTTTGATGGCTTTTTTGGTTTTGTTCACCACAGCTCTGACACACCTGGCTCGGCCAAACACTGACATCCACCTTGTTTGTGCCAGTGTTTGGCTGTTGCTGTGGGCAGCTGCGGGTTTTATTTGCGTGAAAGGCCCATTTACAATTATGCCTGCACAATTAAGTGTGCCTTTGTGCAACTAGCAGGGACCTAGCAGGGACTAGGTTGTGCGTTTGCTGCCGGTATCCGTGATGCGTTCGGCACCCTGACATCACCACTGGTGTGTAAATCATGGTGACGGGGGTGGCCGGCGCTGCTCGCCACTGCGTAGGTACAGCATGCACATGTACCGTACACAATACAATGACTCGGCTGGCATGGAAGCATGCTGAGGGATGCCAGGGATGGCGTCTTCGTGGTACCAAGTGTGCCCCGCCGGGGTGGTCTGCACACTCCCTGATGCTCACAAAACCACTTACAAACCTTGGCTGCATGCCACTGCTGTGGTTGACCCCACGCCCGTCGCCGACGCCCTCCTGTGTGCCTCGTCCGTGCGCCCCACTGTCTCCCCCCTGCAGGGCGGTGTGGGCAAGTCCACGGTGGCGGTCAACCTCGCCTACTCTCTGGCCATGATGGGCGCGCGCGTGGGTATCTTTGACGCGGACATCTACGGTCCGTCCCTGCCCACGATGGTCTCCCCCGAGCTGCGCGTGCTGCAGATGGACGCGCAGACCAAGGCGATCACGCCCACCGAGTACCTGGGCGTCAAGCTGGTCTCCTTTGGCTTTGCGGGCCAGGGCAGCGCGATCATGCGGGGACCCATGGTCTCGGGTGTGGTCAACCAGCTGCTGACCACGACCGACTGGGGCGAGCTGGACTATCTGGTGCTCGACTTCCCACCTGGCACGGGAGACATCCAGCTCACGCTGTGCCAGGTGAGCGGGCGGCAGGCTTGGTAGGCGAGCGCTGTTTACCTTGTTGGGTGGCAGACGTGATTGAATTGGTTCGGGTTGCAATGCTGCTTGTGTGGATGGGTGGCAAGCAACGAAAATCCTTGCCGTGTTGCTTATTTCGTTTGTTTGTTCCCTGTTAGCTCATGCTGGTGGTTTACATGGTTATGCCACCCGACCACCCATGCCCACCCATTCACATTATGTGCACAAAACCCCAATTCCCACACACCCTAATCCCCACAACCCTTTTACCCCCCATGCGTACCCCCACCTCCTCCCCCCTGTACCCTCCCCCCCACCCTCTCTCCAGGTGGTTCCCATCACGGCGGCGGTGGTGGTCACCACCCCCCAGCGGCTGGCCTTCATCGATGTGGCAAAGGGCATCCGCATGTTCTCCAAGCTGCGCGTGCCCTGCGTGTCCGTCGTGGAGAACATGAGCTACTTTGAGGTGGACGGCGTGAAGCACTACCCCTTTGGCACGGGCAGCGGCGCGGAGGTGGTCGAGCGCTTTGGCATCCCCCACCTGTTCCAGATGCCAATGGTCCCGCTGCTGTCAGCTGCGGGCGACACAGGCGAGCCGGCGGTGGTCAAGGAGCCGCGGGGCATTGTGGGGCGTGCGTTCAGCGATGTGGCAGTCTCGCTGGTGCAGGAGGTGGCCAAGCTGCGTAGCCAGGTGCGCATGGTTGTGTGCAGGCGGGAGCGTTTGTTGCTGTGTGTGGCTGGGTTGGCGTGTGTGTGTGTGGGTTGGGGAGAAGTGGGAGGACTAGCTAAATCTGTGTGCCATGTTTACTTGCATTGCATAGCCTTTACCCATGGGGGAATGCAGGTAACACTTCTGATGCTCGCCCTAGGTTATCTCCATCCTCCAGCTTTATCTACCGTTGACCATTCTTAGTCCCATCACTGGCCTACAATACCGGTTCACAACCATTCTGTGATGGCCTGTTGTTAAGCTAGAATGTTGAGCTGCTAGTGACCACTCATCCTCACCCCCACTCCCCTATCCGGTCCCCCTCCCCCCCGACCACATTACCCCTGGCTTGCTCAGATCAAGAACGCGGTGGCGTACGACGAGTACCGCAACGTGATCGTGCTCAAGGTGCCGGGGGCCAACGAGGAGATCCTGCTGCACCCCGCCACGGTGCGCCGCAACGACCAGTCGGCTGCCAGCATCGACGAGTGGACCGGCGAGCAGCGGCTCCGGCCCGAGATGATCCCCGAGGACATCAAGCCGCAGACGATCACACCCGTGGGCAACTACGCCGTCTCCATCCAGTGGAGCGACGGGTTCAACCAGGTTCGGCACGTAGCCACGCTTTTAGAGATTAGTGTGCCCTAATCCCTATACCATCACGGCCATGGGCAACGACGCCGTGAAAATTCTTGGATGTGTGCTGCATGCATGCATTTGTATGCATGTTTTTGCAGGCACCTGTTTGCTACCTCGCATTTGGGATGGTCCTGATTACATATGCTTGCAAAATTGTTCCCTGCTTGTGTCCCCATGATCTTGTTACAGGTGGCACCATTTGACCAGCTCCAGGCCATGGAAAGGGTTGTGGGCGTCCCTGCTGCACGGTCAGAAGCTGATGCCCCGAAGGATGCGGGGAAACAAGCAGGCGTGTCGTCAGCCATGTCTATCCTTGCCCAAGCTGAAAGCCTCAAGCAGACCAAGCAGTGAAGGTAGCCTTATTTACAGGCTCACATGTGTTTTAGGCCCAGCAGGTTGTAGGCCCAGAATTTTAGTATTGAACGCAAGCAGTTTAGCTGAATTTTTATAAGCTATCTAGATATAGTAGTTGCGATGGGCTGGCAGGATTTCGTGGCGAACCTTAAGTGCGTACAGGGATTTCCCACAACACAAATAACAAAGTCACATTGCGCTGAGAAAGCGGGTCGATCCCGACATTGGCTTCAATGTCCACCGATAAATTGACTGGCAATTGTGCTGGTTATCTCCTTGATAATTATAGCGCGTCATCGGGCCAGAGGTCATGCAAAGCTAGGCCCAATGGCCAGGCATGAGCATGTGCATACGAGATCCATATACTACTACGAAGTGAGACAACTGTGCCTGGACGCATGGCGATCAAACGCCGTGGAAGGACTAGGGTAGTTGTCTGAGAGGAAAGACGCGAAGGCCGCGGGCCGGAGCCGCGTGGCTATCTCTGGTAGACTTACATGGAGGGATCGAGACAGAGGGTGACAAGAAAGGTTGACAGGGAAAACGCACATACACACACACGTGCACACACACACACACACACACACACACACACACACACACACACACACACACACACACACACACACGTGTACACACACCACCACCACCACCACCACTACCAACACAAACAACCAAAACTAAGAAGGAAAAGAGTGAACGCATGTATACACACATACATGAAGGGGCTAAAAGAATAAGTAAGGAGTAAGGGAAAAAGAAAAAAGAAAGAAAGAAAGAAAAAAGAAAATGGTAATTAAAATGGTAATAAGACACACACGCCCTGATTGATCAAGCAAGCTGTTTCCGGCCCCACCGTCTAGGTCATCTAGTCGCTCTACACCTAAGCCAGCCATAATTTCAATGCACAAGGCTACACATTTCCATTAAAAATTAAAAGTTAATTAATTATAACATGTCTCCGTTGGGAGATCATGTAGCACATATAATTCGATTTTTGGGCTCCGTCGCTCAGTCGTGGGCGGAAAGCTGCCGGCTCCTGCCCCTTTTGGCAACAGCAGCGCCTGACCTCCTGGACCCCAGCAGCCCTTTGCCCTTCGTCACCGCCATCCAGGAGGCCTATGCTGAGATCCAGCAGGCCTGTTCTCCCGTCCGTGCCGCTCAGGCGGTACAGCGCCACCTCCCTCGCGGCACTCCCTCGGTCGCCTCCGTTCAATCTCCCGCCGCATTCCCTGCTCGCGTCATCGATAAACACCAGAAAACCTACGCGGGTATTCTGCACACGGCTGATTGGATTGCTCTTTTCGCGGACCTCAACGCCCAGGGACGTGCGTGGCTGTTCTCGCTTTCCTTGCGGAGTGTGGGCTCGGCGTACCTTCGTGCTCTTCCCATGGCCCCCCATTCGCCTTGGCTCCCAGCCACTACTCGGTGGCGCTCCGGCACCAGCTATTTGCCCCGCAGCCTCTTGTTCCGGCCGGGCGGCCTTGTGGTAGCTGTGGGCAGCCGCTGGATCCCACGGGGACTCACTACCTTGCCTGCATTAATTAATTAATTAATTATCAACATCACTCCGTTGGGAGTAGATGTAGCACATAGCCCTGAGAAGGGGCATATGGCTTTTAATACATTCTAGGCTACTTCATGCAAGGGTGGGAATGTAAACTACCCCTGCTCTAGGTGCACCAGGGCACCTGCACCCTCATGGTCTATCACGCTATGCCCGGGTAAGGGGGGAGCATGCCTGTGAGGGAGGAAGATCATCATGGCTATACAAGAGCTAGGACATGGCGTCTCGACAGAGAGCATCTCTCTGCATGGCATAGAATGGCTAAATTCTTAATGCAACATCCATGGGGGTCCCATTATAGGCATGGCGTGGCTAAATTCTGAAGGCAACATCCATGGGGGCCATTATGGGCGCACATGCGCGTGGGCCACATGCTAGGCTAAGCCTTACTAATCTACACTACTGGTATATATATTCCTAGTCTGAGGTGGCAGGAGGGGGCTGCCAGGGCTTGTGGTCAACGTGGATGACCGCCCCCTCCAGTATACCGGCTTCCCCCTTGCGCTCTGCCGGAGCTGAAGGTAGGTCGGCCATAGCTCGCGTCGCCGCTGTTGCTGGGCCAGGGTCAAGTCGTCGTCCAGCGTGAAGCGAGTCTCCGAGAGCTTCTTGCGGCATTTAAGGAACGCCAGCTTGTCCGCCATGTACTTAAAGGTGAGGAGCACGGGTGCCGGGCCAGCCTTCCCCGCGCGCGGGGGAGGCGGACAGCCGACATGTCCAGCTCACCAGTGAGTAACATGGGGGCAAGAATGGCGCGCTTAAATGCCTCAAGAAGGCTCGTGGAGGTCTCACCTGCCTGCTGGTCAAAGTGCTTGACGATGACATTGTGGCTGCGCCGGGCGATTTCGGCTTCCTCGCGAAGGTCGAGGGCTTGTTGCTTGAGTTGTGCCGAGATGGTGGAGGTGGTGGAGGTGGTGTGCTGCTTAAGCAAGTCCGCCCAGGTGGAGGGAGCATCGCCGGCCGAGCCAGCAGGCGCCGGCTGGGCGGCGATGTCCTTCACCGCCTGGGCGGTGAGGCCGGCGGTGTCATGCAAGCTCTCAAGGGCGTTGGCGGTGGCTTGAAGGCGTTGGTCGAGGTCGAGGAGCTGGGCTTTGATGTCGGCAGTGGAGGCGGAAATGGCCGTGGAGGTGGAGGCGGCGGTGGTGGAAATGTGAGGAAGTTCAGCAGTCAGCGTGCCGCCGATTGCTGCTATGTCGGCAGCAAGGGGGGTCACGTGCTGCTGAAAGGCTTCCGTGAGGATGGAGCGGAGGGTGGGGACGGAAAGGGATGGAGCCCAGATCTCGCCGTCAGAGCGCTGGAGAAGGGAATTGAGGATGGCGTGCTGGAGATGGGGGCGGACGCAGCCGGACAGCGCGTGGATGTTGGCCCAGCGGCTGCCGTCTGGGCAGAGGAGGCGATTGATGGAGTGGAGATGGAGGCACAGGTCGTAAAGCGAAGCGTAATCCCCGAAGAAGATGCAGCGCATAGCATCGGTGGTCGGAGAAATGGTGGCCCAGTCGTAATCTGCGACCTTGAAAGGCCGGGGCCGAAAGCTCGGTTCTGGGCGTGAAGACCCTCCTGTGTCGTCGGCTGGGCGGGTGCGCTTGGGGTCAGGCGATGCAGATGGCGAGGCGTTAAGCCCGGGGGGTTGCTGGGCGACCACCAGTGCACGACTAGTGTCATCGCCGCCTGCCGGACCTGAAGGCAAAGCTGCAGCCCAGGTGAGCTGCAGACGTATTTTCATTGCCGAGCGCAGCCGCCAGGCTGCGTTGCGTCGAGGCGCGTTTGTTCGCCATATATTGCGTTTTAGATTCGGAAAATTATATCAGCATGTGCGTCTTAGAAAGACGAAGCGATAGTGATATTCACGACTAAATTCGGTGCTCAAACGTGAAAGTTATGAGCTCCGACAGCCATGGCTACCTCGTGGCCGAAATTTTGGCTGGAGAGTAATAATATACTTGCCTGCATGGGGGGCCAACAGAATCAGAATTGGTATTTGTATTTGCACACTGTCCTCCTGACGGTGGTGCTCACCATGATTCGGTCGGTTTTCCCCCACGCGAACATCCGGTCCGAGGATGCGGATGGCGCTGCCTTCTATTCCCCCAACCACCGGCCTGACATCGTGGTGCTGGACTTTGAGGGGGGTGGCCGGCATCTGCTTATTGACGTTTCGGTGGCGCGGCCCTTGGCTCTTAGCCACGTGGCTGGGGCCTCCCTCACGGCAGGTTACACGGCGGACCGGGCGGAGCGGGCCAAGCTCCTGGCCTACGGCGACGTCGGGCACCATCGTGTGGTGCCCTTTGTCCTGGAGGAGTTTGGGGCCATGGGGCCCCTGACCTCCGCCTTCTTCAAGGAGTGTTGCCGGCTCCGGGAGGACCGGCTGGACCTGGAGGGCCAGCGGGCCCCATGGTCGGCGCGGACCTGGACGTCATATTGGCGTCAGCGCTTGTCGGTGGCGCTGACTCGGGCCATGGCTGACATCATGCTCCGCCGTACGCGGGCTGATTTTGCGGTGCAGCAGGGCTATTAGGTTCCTCCCGTTAGGCGTTTCCATTGGTCTTATCGTAGTATAGAGCTTTGACATGGCTCTGTATATAGGTTTATAGCTGGGCGTTTGCTTTGGTTTGAGTGATTTCACTCTGCTGTAAGTAATTATATTTTTAACATATAATTCGACCTTGCTGGATGGATGAAGGTGGGCGGAGCCGCGTAATCGAACGAACCTAACTCTAAGCTATCTAGTCTAGAAATATCCTCCACACGTAAGCCAGCCATAATTTCAATGCACAAGGATACACATTTCCATCACCATTCATCTTCATCATCCTGAACGACTCGAAAACGCGGAAAAGATAACGGCAGGCTCGAGCTACCATGGTCCGGATTCTCCCGATTTCTGGCCTGCGCTGGTTGTCTCTTTGATCCTAGCTACACTACTCATCAAAACGCCCCTTCCTCTTGGGGGGGGGTGGCTTGCCCACAGGGGCTGGCGTGTGAGCCTGGACAATCTTCTGCCACCGCTTATTCTTGTTCTGCATGGCAGTCCAAAGAAGAGAGAGGGAGTGAATGCGGTGTTCAAACTGAGCTGCCCAGGACCACTGACTAGGTCGTCCAGCAACATCTGGATGTAGTTCATGGCAGGCTTACCTAGCTTCCTGGGAATGCCCTTGGGGCCAGGCCAGGTCAGAGTATGCCGCCCTGGTTGGCCAAGCCGCTGGGGGCCGGCCAGACCAAGGGCGGTGTCGACCTGGCTGGTGCGAGCAAGATGTCCTACAAATGCTATCGACTACGCTGCCTAATCTCGTCCGAAATACGAGGCATACCCTGATACAAAGACTCTAATGTCCTACGCTGATAAAACCCTACATTCAGGACCTGTCGGATCCACACCCCATCCGGTAAACCGTGCCGTCTAGCTTAGCCGCCAGTGTGTGACCCGTGAGTGTCCATGCCTCGGCGCCATACGTAAGCACCATGAGGACGAGGACCTTGAAGAGCATGCGCTTACGGTGCTCACCCAGGCCCTTCGAGCGCAAGTAGGTGGTACGTGAGCGAACGGAGCCGGGCCCAGGCCAGGCTGATGCGGATGTCCACATCGTCGGCGGTGTCGGGGAGCATGCTCCCTAACAGTTTGAAGCGGTCACGAAACGGGACCTCCGTCCCGTCGAGCAGGCGCGCGGCAGCGGCGGGCGACATGGAGGCCCCAATCACCATCGCCTCAGTTTTGACACTAAGATTCTCCAACCCCACCGCCCTCGCCTCCAAGCCCAGACAGTCCAGCCAGGTCTGAATGTGCTCGGGGCGCGCGATGAGGGTGGCCGGTGTCATCCGCATAAATTAGGTCGGCCAGGCGGTAGCCAGTGCCACCCCCGGCCACCGTTCTCGCGCTCGTTTAAGAATGTCCAAGCCGCGGGGCTCGAACCCCTTAAGAGCAGTAAAGCGCGCGCACGTGCCCGGCCCATGACGTGATCCACGACAATATTGAACAGATATGGGGACATGCAGGGCACAACCTTGCATGGGCCACACCCCGTGGTGAAGGGGGATTATGGTGGGGTACGTGGTGCCTTCCGCAGTCCGCACTATACTGCCTGTGAGCCCCCATACAGTCGACGAATGGCAGCAATAAACGCTGGTGGTACCCGATCCAGAGCTAGGACCGATGGCCCATTAATTAAGAGCCTCCCAGAGGACCGTGTCAAAGGCCTTGATATAGTCGACAAAAATGAAGACCAGGGGCAGACCATCACCTGCCAGACAGGGGCAAAGGCGACGCACCTCCTCCATCACCCGGCGCGCGACCGAATACAGCCATGACAGTGTTACGACCACGACGGAAACCCATCTGAGACTCACCCAGGTGTGGGTCCAGCGCGGCGCGAAGCCTGTGCAGCATCATACGCATGAAGACCTTCAGCGCGGCGCTCTGGAGGCCCAGACACCCCGATAGTTACCGGGGTCAGCAATGTTCAGAGCCCTTCTTGTACAGCATGACTCGGATGGGGCCCCGTCAGTCCACTCAGCAGGCGGAGGCTCATCTGAGAGCAGGACACGGTTGCAGAACGCCAGCAGAAGATCCTGCACCGCCGGGTCAGGGGTCTTCAGCAGCTCAGCAGAAAGGTGGTCGGCATGCACCGACCGCCGCGTCGTACCGCACCTGCGAGCAAGGGCGCCGTCCAATTCCTTCAAAGTGAAGGGGTGGATGACGTCGTTGGGCCCGGCCTGGCAACTAGGCAGCCCTCCTGCAAGGCGGGGACTTGGTAGTCCGCGGCCGAGGAGGGGGGCGCCGGCGGCGGGGGGGGTCCTGCATCACCAAGGCGGGCCGGGCCGTCTCGGGGTGCATGAAGCGGCGGGGGGGCCGGGGGGGAGGCGCGAGCCCCACCTGTCAAGGAAACATTGTGGGCCAACCAGCGGTCAAGCAAGGCTGACCGGCGCCGTGCCGTCCCCCGTGTGCTCCACCGGGGTGCGCTGCCGCCGGCCGCCGAGCCGGTCGACCGAGGTGGTACCACATGCCCTTGCCCTGTTTGCGAGCTTTGCAGGCCTTGGCATATAGATCTGCGATGCACTGGGCCGCCTCTGCGTCCTGAGCATGCTCGTAGGCCTCCACAAGGGCGGCCTTGAGCACCGGTTTCTGCAACGGGCCCCGGTTACGCTTGAGGCGGTGCCCGGCGGCCAAGACCTTGGGGTCCTGGCGGGGCCGGGGCGGCGGCGGGGCACAGTGTTTTTGCTAACGTACCGGAACCGGTAATTCTCCGGTAAATACCGGTGCCCCCCCGGCCGACCGGTAAGCCCCCCCCGGCCGACCGGTATGCTATATGCCAAGCAGGAACCCCCCCCCGGCCGACCGGTATGCTATATGCCAAGCAGGAAACCCCCCCCCGTTCGACCGGTATGCTGTGTTCAGAGCAGGAAACCCCCCCCGTTCGACCGGTATAAGCCATTGTGACTTGTCCGGGCTGCCCTGGTCGACCTGGAAGCTTTAAATGCCGGCCGGGGTTCCCCGGTTTCCCCGTCAGACAGAACCGGTACTTATATACTGACTATAACACAATATCAATTTCTATTAGTAAAGGTTGACTATTCCCGGCATTTACAAAAAGTTTGCACATTGCTGCCATGCTAACACCTCCACGAAATGTAAACGCCGACACAGCAGAGCCCTGCTGAATGCCCGACAAAAACCAGGGTGCAAGGGAATGAAATCTCGCGATGGTCCGATCGCAGCAAGAACATACCTTACTGATCAACATAAAATAGTAGTGCCTGACCCTCAGATGCAGTATTTAAAAAATAATCATGGGCAACGGCTCGTCAAGGCTAGGCGATTTTGCACAAACATCAACATTGCTTGCTCGCGACATCAGCTGGCGTTCATCAGCTGGCGTTCATGTTACCGGTGTGAGCTTGACCAGCACAAATGTTTATGTTGTTGCTGTTGTTGTTGCCACGCAATGGGCAGCAGATATTTGTAGACTGTTGTTGGACGTACTACAGTAATAGTAACTGTTGAGGACGGGCTACAGTTTCAGTCAACTTCAACTTGTGAGTAAATCGATGTTCCGTACCCAAGTAACAAAAGGCGTGGGGCGGTGCAGCTCTGACCCTACAACGAATGGGTCAGCACTGGGCAGCCGGCATTCGGCAAGTCCAGTCTGTCAAATGCGTAGACTAGACTGGTAGAGCGGGCCGGGTAACAAATGCGCTGCAGACTGCAGACCTGCAGTAGGTACGCAACACGATGTGAAGGTGCTGAGCCGCAAAACGTTGATGAAGTTCACGGCAGTCGAGCCAGCTGACTTTGTTTTGCGTGTTTTCTAATCCTGCATTATTCGATAGTGCGCTAGAGAAGCGCATCATGACAAAGAAGAAAGAGCCCCCGATTCCCCTGGGCTACTTATTCAAAGACCATTTCTCACGAGGCGGTGGCATTTTAACCTTGGCCGGCAGTGCAAGCGGTCGGCGGGCTTTGGGCACGGTCGTTACAGACCAGGCGCAGGCAGGCATCGAGTTAGAAGGGGACGTTAGAAGCGAGCGCATGTGAAATGGACGGACAGGAAGCTGCGCCGGCCCGGCGGTAAAACTGGGAACCAACATACAAAGAAAGCCAAGATGGCACTACCTAGCGGTGACGAAGAACCTGGTCCTCGTTTTTATAGAGGAACCCGGGTCTCCTGAGGTAGCTTTTCCAACTTCCAATGGCCTATGGGTGTAGGGTGCATGCAAACAGGCGGCATCATGTTTAATAACTTAGTCAGGCCGCGCCATGTATGGGTGAGCCAATGTGAGAGCTATACACTGCCTACCGGCAATGCGTACTATGTTTTGTAGCCTCCTATTGTTACCATGTGCACATGCTTGTATGCATGCTAAGTTATCATCGTCGCGTGTCTTAGTAGGGCTGCCGGCTGCCGGCTGCGTATACCCCGGTATGAGAATCAGGGCACAAGCAGGCCACTAGGGGCCTATGGCAAGGCTTCAGAGTTTAGGATAAATTATATAACTGTATAAGAAATCCTATTGGGATTTTGTTAAAAAAAAAAAAAAAATCGCCACCATCCGGGGGGGCGGAGCCCCCCCCGGACCCCCCCCCCGGCCTCGGCCGCTTCGCGGCCTCGGCCGGGACCCTTACCGGAATTACCGGAACCCCCCCACCCCTTAGCAAAAACACTGGCGGGGCATGATGACCGGCAGGTGCCGGGCCGCCAGAAACGGGGCGCGGGCCGCAAAATTAAGCCCGCGAAAATGACACATTTCCATCTTCATTCATATTCATCATATCCTGAACGACTCTAAAACGCGGACAAGATAACGGCAGGCTCGAGCTAGCTACCATGGTCCGGATTCTCCCGATTTCTGGCCTGCGCTGGTTGTCTCCTCATGATAAGATGAACAATAATAAATAAAGACAAAGTAAAGAGTCATATCATGCAAAGTAAAGAGACCTGTCACGAACTACATCCAGATGTTGCTGGACGACCTTAGTAGTGGTCCCAGCCCAGTTTGAACACCGCATCCACTCTCTCTCCCTTCTTTGGACTGCCATGCAGAACAAGACGCGGTGGCACTGAAGGTTGTCAAGGCTCACACGCCAGCCCCTGTGGGCAGGCCACCTCCCCCCAAGAGGAGGCGGCGTTTTGATGAGTAGTGTACATAGTTAGGATTTTTCTATAGACTAGATAGCTTAGAGTTAGGTTAGTTCGATTACGCGGCTCCTTCCACTCCACCCATCCATCAAGGAATATGTGCCACATGATCTCCCAACGTAAGCATGTTATAATTTAATTAATAAAAAAAGTAAAGAGTAGTAATAATAACAAAAACAAAAATGGAGTAAAGGAAAGGTCATTGCTGGGATCATGATCGATGTGGTGAGGCACAGGCGATGTTGGAGTATGGGCCAGTCCTGAGTTCGATTTTTCAGCGCGCCCATGGTGCCCGCACTGGCAGCTAAGCTCAACGGCACGGTTTACAGGATGCTCCGACAGGTCCTGAACGTAGGGTTTTCCAAGCGCCCGTCATTAGATCGAATCGTTGTATCATGGTAAGCCTCGTATTTCGGATGTTAGGCAGCGTAGGATAGCATTTGTAGGACACCTTGCTCGCACCAGCCAGGTCGACACCGCGCCCTTGGTCTGGCAGGCCCCTGGGCAGCAGCTTGGCCAGCAAGGGCGGCACATTCTGACCTGGCCTGGCCCCAAGGGCATTCCCAAAAGGGTATAGGGAAACATGTCACGAACTACGTACAGATGTTGCTGGACGACCTAGTGGTCCCAGCCCAGTTTGAACACCGCATCCACTCTCTCTCCCTTCTTTATGGACCGCCATGCAGGACAAGACGCGGTGGCAGAAGATTGTCAATTAAGGCTCACACGCCAGCCGGCCCTGTGGGCAAGCCACCTCCCCCCAAGAGGAGGAGGCGTTTTGATGAGTAGTGTAGTTAGGCTTTTGTAGACTAGATAGCTTAGAGTTAGGTTAGTTCGATTACGCGGCTCCTTCCACCCCACCCATCCATCATGGATGATGTGCTACATATTCGAAGTTCGATTACGCGGCTTCCTCCTCCACCCCACCCATCCATCATGGAATATGTGCTACATGATCTCCCATGCAACGGAGGCATGTTATAATTTAATTTAATTAATGGTGCCCGGCCGGGGGTCTCCTATCCTACCCTGTGGCAACAGGGTCTAAAGCCTCGTGCCCAGCTCACTCCAATGAAAAAGTGTAAGGTGAAAAGGGGCAGGCAGTGAAAAAATAGACAGGATGAACAAACGCAACAGTGAGAGTAATAAAGAGGAGAGGCACACAGCTCGAGAAGTGGTAAATGAGACTCAAAATAATGAGAGAAAAAAAGGAAAGCAAGAACTACTATATACTGTCTTGGTATCTCTTGTTCCAGTAGCGTTGGCCGGCTTTGTTTATTTTTACGTTGGTGCCTTTACTCTGATGTAAGTAAATATATTTTTAAAAATATATATGCCATGACGGCGGGTGCTCATCACGGCGCAGGTGCGTCCTGCGGCAGCTGCGGGCTTGCTAGCTCTAGCTGGATACTACTGGGACGCACTACATCGCGTGCATGGGTGGCCAGCAGAACCAGAACTGGTTCCTCTACCTCCATACCGCTCTCCTCCGGGTGGTGTGTGCCATGGTCCGATCCGTCTTTCCCCACTCCGTCCACCATCAAGTGCGAGGACGCGGATGGGGCCGCCCTCTACTCACCCAACCACCGCCCCGACATTACCGTGCTTGACTACGACGGGCAGGGTTGCCACCTGCTCATCGATGTCTCCGTGGCTCGGCCGCTCTCCGGTCGCCACATCCTCCGGGCGGCTGTGGATGCCGGCGCTGCTGCTGCTGTGGCTGAGCGCGACAAGGTACGTTGCCTCCTACGGCAATGTGGGGCCCCGGCCACCGGGTCATATTCCCTTTGTCCTTGAGGAGTTCGGGGCCACGGGCCCCAAGACAGCGGAGTTTTTCCACGAGTGCTGCCAGCGGGCCGTGAAGACCGCCTCGACCTCGAGGGTCAGACCGCCCCGTGGTCTGCCCGCACGTGGTACGTCCTCGTATTGGCGGCAGCGCCTGTCACTCGCCCTCACTCGCACCGTGGCTGATGCATTATTCCGCGCCGCACCCGGGCCGACTTTGTAGTGACCCATGCGGTCTATCTAGATCCCTCCCAGGCCTGCATGGTGGGCCGGCAGCGATGATGCCATGCGTGTCGTAGTTTTGTGATGTAGTTAATTAATTAATTAATTAAACTCGTGCTCCCGTTGGGGAGTCACGGAGCACCGAAGTGCTTTTAATCCCTGTGTGTGCACTACAGGAGAAAGGGCAGAGACCCCCAGTCTCATTCATGCCAAAGGCATGCCACAGCTGCATTCGGGCGCGCTAGCTAAACGGACACGCTAACGATCCGGCAGTCTGTGGGTGCAATAAGACCCATGTGAGCATATCATAGCAAGGAGCGTGGGCAAGTAATCTGAACATAGCCAGGGCGTAGCATGGCTGTACTAGGACTAGGCTAAGGCTATGGCTGGTGTACCGTGCGTTGGCGGCACGTGACTGATGTAGTTAGTTGTACCTTGTGCAGTTGGCGTGATCCTTGGATGTCCGGGCGGGGACCTGATGATCAACCACAAGATGTGGACGCCCCCAGCGGGCTAGACTAGCTAATAGCCCTAGCTTGTATCCCTTGGTAGTCACTGCCGCTATGGCAGCCATGCTTAGAATGTTTGCCTAGCTGCGCCAGCATACCTACTAGCCACGTGCATCGCTAACGCACGGTATACAACCAGCCATAGCCTTAGCTTAGTCCTTGTACAGCCATGCTTATACGTCCTGGCTATGACAGATTAATTCCTTGCGGCCCACGCTCCTTGTTATGCCACGCTCACATTAATTAATTAATTAGGAACATAACTCCGTTGGGAGTATATGTAGCACATAGCCCTGAGAAGGGGCATATGAGCCTATAATACATTCTAAGCTACTTCCTGCAAGGGTGGGAATGTAAACAACACTTGCTCTAGGTGCACCAGGGCACCCGCACCCTCATGGTCTATCACGCTATGCCCGGGTACTTAAGGGGGGGAGCATGCCTGTGAGGGGGAAGATCATCATGGCTATACAAGAGCTATGGCATGGCTTCTCAGCAGAGAGTGACTCCCTGCATGGGCACAACATTACTAAATAAGGCTAGGCATCGTCTGGAGTGTGGCACATCATAGGCACACATGTACATGACTAAAAAGGCTAGGCCTCAGCTGGTATAGTGCCTGTAGTAGGCGGGCATGTACAAGGCCACTGTCTAACTATTCTACACTACTGCTGTATTCCCCTAGGCTGGGGCTGGAGTTGCTGGGGCCGCGGTGGTCGAGGGGGTCGCTTGCCAGGGCTTGTGGCCGACGTAGATGGCCGCCCCCTTCCAGTACACCGGCTGGCCCGCCTTGGTCTGCCGGAGCTGGAGGTAGGTCGACCATAGCTCCCGTCGTCGTTGTTGCTGTGCCAGGGTCAAGTCGTCGTCAAGGGTGAAGAGAGTCTTCTCGAGCCGCTTGCGGCGTCTGAGAAAAGAAATCTTGTCCGCCGGAGTCTTAAAGGTGAGAAGGAGCGGGGGCGGCCCGGCCTTACCCCGCGCGCGGGGAAGGCGGTGGGCGGCCAGCTCGATCTCACCAGTAAGGCCCATGCGATCAAGGATTTCTCTCTCAAAAACACGCGCAAGCTTCTCGGAATTCTCACCTTCCTCCATCTTGAGATTCTTGACAATGACGTTGAGGCTGCGCTTGGCGAGCTCGGCCTCCTCGCGGAGGTCAAGCGTCTGCCGCTGGAGCTGGGCTGCGACGGCGGAGGTGGTGGAGGTGGTATGTTGCTTAAGCATGTCCGCCCAGGTCGTGATGGGAGGAGCATCGCCGGCCAGGCCAGCCGAGGCGGGCTTGGCGGCAATGTCCTTCACTGCCTGGGCGGTGAGGCCTGCTGTGTTCTGCAAGACCTCGATAGCGATTGCATTATCCTTGAGGCGCTGGTCGATGTCGCGGAGCTGGGCGGTGATGGAGTCGGTGGAGGCGGAGGGGGGGGGGGGGTGGAGGCGAGGAGGGTGGCGGTGGCGGTGGGGATGGTGGGAAGCTCAGCAGCCAGCGTGCCGCCAAGTGCCGCCACATCTGCGGCAAGAGGGGTCACGTGCTGCTCGAAAGCTTCCTTGAGGAGGGTGCGGATGGTGGCTTCGGTGGGGAAGGTGGAGGGGGGCGGGGGGGAAGCCCAGATCGCGGATTCGGAGCGTCCAGCAAGGGAGCAGAGGGCGAAGCGTTGAAGCTTGGGGCGACTCATGCGGTGGAGGATTGGGAGAGCCTCGGCGGGGTCGACAAGCTGGCCATTACCAGGCCAGCGGCCGCGGTTGTGGGACGTGAAGTACACGCACAGGGTTAGAAGCGAGGCGTGATTGCCGGAAAACACGTCGTCCATGAAGGCTCCTATGCCTTGGCGCCAGTAGCCGGAGGCGTTGGCGTCAAAGGAGCGCTCTTCCCAGGGCGGCTCAGCAGAGCGACTGCGCTTGGGGTCAGGCGAGGCAGATGGCGAGGCAAGCCCGGGAGGCTGGGCGAGCACCAGTGCACGACTAGTGTCACCGTTGCCATCTGGGCCGGTGGGCGAAGCTGCAGCCGAAGCTGCAGACGTATTATCATTGCCGAGCGCAGCCGCCAGGCTGCGTTGCGTCGAGAGGCGTTTGCTCATCGTATATTGCGTAATGGCTTCGGAAAATTACATCAGCATGTGCGTCGTAGAAAGACGCATCGATTGTGATATTCACAGCTGAATTCGGTGCTCAAATGAGAAAGTTATGAGCTCCGACAGCCATGGCTACCTCGTGGCTCGTGGCTCGTGGCCGTATAGCTCACATGCATGGGTCTTATTGCACCCACAGATTGCCGGATCGTTAGCGTGTCCGTTTAGCTAGCGCGCCCGAGTGCAGCTGTGGCATGCCTTAGGCATGAAGGAGACTGGGGGTCTCTGCCCTTTCTCCTGTTGTGCACACACATGCAGGGATTAAAAGCACTTCGCGAGGTGCTCCGTGACTCCCCAACAGGAGCACGAGTTTAATTAATCAATTAATTAATTGGATGTCCGTGTCAGATTCCTATTAATTTTTTCAGGGGTCTTCTCCTTTTTGGGTTTTTCCTTATGTTGCATGCCCATCTCACCTCCGTAATCTATCATTCTCAATGAATATATATATGCCGTGCAGGTGCATGGCTGGGGCTGCGCTATAGCGCTTTGCGTGTGCTGTTTATAATATGTGCACAACTTTATCAATTAATTTACATCAAGGAGACAACCATGTACAGAGCACTTGACATTTGCAATATTGCCACATGTGTCGATCTAGCTTCCTATTGACAACGTAATAATTAATAATTTTACGAGAGCTCAGAAACGAGGCTTGCATGCAGACACCTCAGATAAGACATAAGCAGTTATCAACCAACTTCTTAGTCTCAAACCCTGTACCCCTTCTGCACATCATTTCATGCCCTGTGTCACTGTTTGTCTACATGACCTCCAGCTCAGCATATTGGTATGAATCTGACACAGACGATCTTTGTGTTGTTATAATGACAGATGTCAGCAAAGTAGCCTGCGACGTGCCTCTGCGCATGGAACGCAAGGTATGAATCTAGTTCTGATGATGATCTAATAATAACTTTTTTAGAGAAGTTTGTTAATAACTGCTCAGGTTCGTTAACAGATCCCTGAAACATCGCCGTCGGTTCCTACCAGAACAAACCTTCTGGAGGCTCAGCACACTGGGGAGTGCCAACTCATGGGTGGGTTTAGCCCAACTGAAGAGACCGTCTCGCAAATGCCCTCCAGGCAAACTGCAGTGTCATGATCTTATCTCCGAATCCATCGGTGCACCGTTGGCATGCGGCATGGACACGGCAGCCTGGGTTGTTGTTTGTCATGGGTTTGGGGGGGAAGGGGTGTATGGTTTCGGGGAGGATACAGAGCAAGCCATGCGGCAGAATGGCAGATCAGGCAAGTCGGAGACTTCAAGAAGACTGATATTTTGGAAGGACATTCACTCAAATAATATTAGGAAGAAATCTGCTTGTCCGTTGTGCAGTAAAATGGAAAAAAACATTTGCACATGCATGCAATTTACACGTGCTTGCTGTCTCTGTTCAAACCCTTTCCTTTACGGCCGCAAACCCCATGTTGTCCGTCACCATCCTCGCCGTGGTAGCGGGGATGGTGGCAAGGGCTCGCTGTACCCAAGGATGCTTTCGTGTCTTGCTGCTAACAAAAACAGTTGGTGTTGAAGCTCACAACAACAGTGACCTTGCTGCTAAGAAAAAAAGGTCACCCTTCAGCACGCAGAGTGGCTTACCTGCTGGCCCTGTGCTGCCTGCTGCTGCTGCAGTTGTTGCTGTTGCTGCAGCTGATGCTGTTGCTCCGCGAGCAGGGCTTCATACACGCCCGCCTCGGCCGGGAATGCGACACGCATCTCTTCCATCATCGTTGAAAACAAGTTCTGGAACAAGTGGCAGCCATGAGAAGGATATACGTACAAAAGACAACGATTTGGGAAGGATAAGGGCAGGTTGCAGTCAAGGTAGAACCTTCCAATACGGTAAAGGGAAGATGGTACTGGAGTGGGACGAGGAGGGGAATACCAGGGAGAGGGACTGCCTGACTGCTCAGCAAGGCTAGCCTGACGCGAGCATATTAATGACAGCCATTATCCAAGTTGGCACGCCCAGCGGCAGTGGACACATGCACTGACCCAAGTATGCAGCCTACCACATCGCACATCGCCACCTCGCCCACAAATAAACCTAGGCAGTGTGGGCAAGGAGGTGGCAGCAAGACAACCGTGGTCAGAACATCAAGAGGTTAGAAGACACTAAACGCCGCCAGCAAAGATGAGACAAGTGCAATAGTGTGCTTGCGTTGACATAACCCGGCAAGTGTACATTGTCTGTTCCGTGCACGATGATGCCCCACACTCTTTCGCACCCTCACGCTTGATCATGCACATGCTTCATTAGCTTGCCGATCAAAGCGCGAAGCTACCTCAACTGCTCATTTACTCCACTGGTGTGACCATGCACCACCCACACTCCACCACATGGAAGCAAGGCAGTGGAGCCATCCACCTGTAACCCACCTGGAACGCGTCCACGCGGCCCTTGGTCTCCTGCACGCGACGATGGGAACGAGACATGGTTTTTACGTTGTTAGAATAGCCCCATCATGGATCCCACACCTGCATCACGACACCTTCCCGACAGAGTACATCGCCAAAGGTATGCACATGGGTGTGCACCCGCGCACTTGTAATGCAGAAGAATCAAGCTCCTAAAATCCTTTAGGGATGATGTTCTACCTCGGGCTTTAACAATTAACATGGTCTCGGGTCTCCCCAAACCACGACCGGTAAAAAAGGAATCGAACATGCAAATGAGAAAGAGGCCACAGTACCAAACGCAGGTGATAATAACCCATGCCAATGTCCGCAGCCGGATGCAAGGATACCAAGATGCTAGCAGCACACTGTATCAGCCAGGCACTTGTGAAAACGCAGTGCAAGCCCATGCAGCACATACAAGAGCTGCATGCCATGGGCACCCACCAATCCCATGGTCAAATGCAACACCAAAGACAAGGAGGCAAAGAAGGGCAGCACCGTCATGCTATGACATGACATGACATTCTTATACTACATCTGTCCCGCCAGACACCGCCTGACTACAGGCACGGGCTGATGAGCCTCACCGCATCGGCATGCAAAACCTGAGCCAGACCATCACCCCATGATGGGGGGGGGGGGGGGCTTGTTGACGCAAAGGTGGGGCTACCTCAAACAGGCACACCACACCATGCCTAGACACAACATCTTGCCTAAACAGACCGTGCCGAAGCACAACAACTTACCCTAGAACGCCTTGCACTAACATGGAATTTCGCCTAAATGCAACAGCTTGGCTCAGGCATGACTTTCCTCGGCAATCCAACATGCGCGCTGCCGCCACCCGAGCAAGGGTGGCAGGTAATAGCTGAAGGAGACAGCCCAAGGATGACACGAAATAGCTGACGTGCCAGAGATCAAAATAAGCCCCCCCCCCCCCCCCCCCCCCCCTCTCCGCCCACCCACTCCCATATCACCCTGTCTGCCACACAATCCTTTCCCGACATGGAATGAATGGCTGCATTTTGCACTTTAGTGCAGTGCCATACGACAACATAAACGGCAGCACACCTGGTTCTTTGGGATGCAGCTGTTGAGCAGCTCCTGGGTGTACAGCTGGGGGTTGCGACCCTCGTCCACGTACCTGGCAGATGGCGCCACGTGCCACGCATCCCACAAAACAGGCACCAGTCAGGTGTGGGCGGCCGTTGGAAAAAAATAATCATGACTAACCGGCTGGACATTTCAAAAAGGACTTCATGTGTCTGCTTGAGGTTAGGGATGACTCCATGGCAGGGTCATAACCGACATCCCCAAATCTAGGAGATTCTTGAAACCCACAAGCATCCCGACTTGAAGAGTAAGAAGCATGGTGGGACCGCGATGGGCCCAAGTCACATGGCAACTTTCAAGGGATGTCAACTTGCTACATAAAGCTAGGAAAGGCTTCCTTAAGCTAGCTACGTTAGGGTTTACCTGATAAATGACCACCATGGTAATGTGAAGGACCTGCCGCCATGGTGATATGAAGGAGCTGCTCTGACACACCAGGCGAGAGTCAGGCGGTCGGGCCGAGATGTACTATTCCCAGTAAGGCAGGAATGACTCTAATACACGATTATTAAGTGTCTGCCACAATATGCCAAACACAAAAAAGGGTGCCGGCGATTGCCACAGTTCCAGTATTCGCTTACCTCAACACCTCCGCCGGGATAGGAATGTTGCAACTGTCCTTCATCTCGTTTACAGACATCAATTCCCTCACGACCCCATTTCTGTGCGGGAAATAAATTGAAACGGCCGACAACAAAAAAAATTGAGATAAGGAGTGCGCCATGCAGTAAGAGCGTCATCAGCACCCTAGGGTTGTCGTGGTTACTCGATAAGCAAATGCATGCACTCTCCACCGGTCGTCAATTGAACATTGAAAGGCTTGGCATGGTAGGAGAGGTTACTGTAACACCACGTCTTAGACGTCACCAAAGACAAGAAAACGAACGAAAATTCGTACATGCGATCAAACAGCAGGGTTTGACTGCTTTCTTTAAAATCTGATACAGTAAGCTCCAAATCCCGCAACTGGTGAAGGGTGCTTTCCAGGCGAGCGGTCAGCTCGCCGATGCCGGCCATGAATCACACTAACGTCCGGAGATATAACCGAACTTAGCAACTATTAGAGACACTTTCATTTTCTGTTTAAAGCTTATATCACCCGCTCCCATACAACTCATGTGTCATGGCAATGCAGGTCCCACCAGCCAGCAATGTACGACATAATTATGTAATACAGTGTAATCTGCTTTTTGCCATCCTTAATTTTTCTCAGCTTAGTAGTCAACGAGTCACGAGTGACTCCACAGCGTTGGGTTGGCATGGCTCGAGCTCGTCGAGAACATGCCGCATTTATGCTGGCGACGTCACTCTGCGGCCGACGCCGCCGGGTCCCCGGCCCACTTAAGCCGGCACCGGCCTCGCCCGGGCTGCTTTGGACAGCCAATTATTTTTTTCTCCAGTCAGGGCCTGGTCAGGGCCATGTCAGGGCAGTCAAATTTTCGGGGAAATGGGTATATTTTTATCAGGGCAGTCAAATTCAAGGAAAGGTGATGCCGAAACATGCTAAATTACTAATACTTTGACTAAACTATCTCCTAGTTTCAGGCCTCAGGCAGGTGTATCGATACTTCCGACACGCCCAAGTCCAAAGGTGTCATTTTCGGGTAGATTTTTTCTATATTTTATATAAAGATATGATAAGATATGATAAGATATGACAAGATATGATAAGATGGCAGTTGGGGGGATGTGCCTAGTTTGTTAAAAAAAAAAAAAAAAAAAAAGCAAGCTGACGCGGACGCGTCAGCTTTTCCCCCACCGCCGATTCTTCGAACAGCTCTCAGTTCCGGGCACCCCACGACCCATTTTCGTCTCCAGTTCATTCGATTCGTCGTTACTCCTTTCCCCTCCCCTAACCCTTCTTCCCTTCATTTGCAGCAACTCAATACGATTCAGTCCAGTCTCTCTTTGTGCCCCTACGTGGCATTTTCGCTCAGTATTCCTTACTTCTCAGAGGCCGCTCCCCCCCCCCCGCGCCACTTCCCCTGCGTTTTGCCACCGGAACTAACCGCGCCCAAGCAGAGAGTTGTTTTTTAATACACTTAAGGATATGATAAGATATGATAAGATATGACAAGATATGATAAGATGGCAGTTGGCGTGGATAGAGATATTTCTACCTTAGAGAGACAGCTCATCG
>RPFO01000310.1:3406099-3513599 GCA_009746045.1 Mesostigma viride | reverse complement strand
TACAGGTTGTTAGTTGGATAAAGGGTGGGCTAGGGACAGTCATGCAGGGCAGGATTCATATACTTTGGATAGGGACTTCAAGGGTTCACGGGATGGTTCAACGTAGGGTTTGGTAATTGGAGGCGTGTGATGTGCTGGGAGGCCGGCGGGTGGAGTGGGGGCGGCTTTGTGGGGCGGGGGGTCCGTGGTCAGGTGGGCCGGTATGGATGGCATGGGGGTGTCGGTCACGTAGATGTGGGTGGATGTCGGGAGGGAGCCACGACGGGGGGGGGAGTGGGGGGGGAGTTAGCAGGGTGGGGTACATGCGTATACTGACATGTTGTGGGCCCGTCTAGAGCGGCACGAGGACTGGCAGACATGTCCTAGTATCTGCGGGCAGCGTACCCTTGGGCTGTCCCACTGTTTACAGCAATACCATCCCTTGTTCAATTAGTGGGGGGGGTGGAGTTGCAATGTTGCTGTATGCGTGAGGCATGCGACGCGCGGCTTGGTTATGGGTTGCACGGATGTTGTATATTTCATGTGTAGCTGCTGTTTATAGGTGGAAATATCGTACGTACTAGCAGACTTTTCTCGACACTCCCTGAGATATCGCCCGAGAGGGGGGGGCGCAAGCACCCCCTCCCACCCCCCAGCCCCGGGACCCCCCCGGGGTTAGGGGTTCAGCCCCCCCCCCCCCCCCCCCCGACGTCGACCAAGGTTCGCACATGGTACCCACCACCACCACCACACACGTTTAACATTCCCAGGAGGTTTAACATCTTGAGACCCTGGACTTAGGAATTTCGGGTTTAAGATCGCAGGGCTGTTTTGGGCAAAAGATCTTAAAGTTGGTACAAAAAGCTGGTTAGTGGTATTCGATATAGGTTGTGTACTCAGGTGTACATACCGCATTAGGTTTAACGTGTTAAGATCGCCTACTGCTGTCAACTTTAAGATCGTCAACCCTGGATTTGATTGTAGGTTTAGGCGACTTTAAGATCGCAGCCCCGGGTCGGCCGGACCCCAATCTTAAACGTGTGTGTGGGGGGTGTAATGACCTTAATATTACCAAGTCTTGGGAAAAAACACGGCGCCAAAGCCTGGGCGGGAAAACCTGGGCGGGAAAAAATGGGCGACAAACGTAATGGGCCCCGGGGGGGGAGGGTGGGGGGGGAGGACCCGCACCCCTCCACACTCATTAATCGTCGGGGCTGGGGGGTTTGGACGCCCCTCCTGGGCCATGATGGGACCCCCCCCCCCCGGGGTTTGGGCGATATCTCCGGGAGTGTCGCGAAAAGTCTGCTAGCTAGGTGTGATGATAAGTGCATCATATTGTTCATCATGGCGACTTCAATTCACCAGCTGCAGAACGTAATACAGTACGCGGGCGCGTGTACGACGCGGCGCTGCCACAATTAATTTCATGTGATTGATATAAACGACTAGTTGTAATACTGTAACTAGTGCAAGTCGATCAGATCATCATTACTGCAGCCTGCTGCGCACACATGCAATGTCGACTATATCGAATATGACCCATTCGTTATCGAACTGTGGCCAAAGGTGCTTTTAATTCCCGATCACTTGCATAGACGTTCACATGTTCTGTTTAGTTTGTGTTTCAGACATGTTCGTTGTATTTGTAATTGCTTGTAGATATAGCTTTACAGCCTGCAAATTATAGCGTTCAATACTATGTGATGTCAAATGCAATCACCAACAATTTATAGCATCAGTACTACGTGTATTGACCAGTATTTGTGCAGGCTCCGCCGGTTTATTTCACAAGAGTGTGAAGTACCTTAGACTTAACGCTTAAGTACTGCTCAGTTTCCCCAATTCCCGCGGTGTGAATGTTGATGGCTGTACAACATGCAAACTGCAGGGCATCCGCGGTGAATTCAAGGCTAATCACCGTCGATCTTCTGACGAGCAGCTCCTGATGAGACTTGGACCGCAAACATCAAGTAAGTTCCAGCTTGCTCGCTCTTCATATGCCTCACATACGTATAAGGCTCCAACTTGATCGGTAATTCCAGGGGGAAAGAGGGTAAACATGGGTAAATAGTTCTTTTCCCCTAGTTATAACCTGGTGGGTAAAGTTTTACAAGTTGTACCCCGAAATTACCTGGTGGGTAGTAAAGATATTCCCCGTTTTTTACCACATCATTGGTAAAACTTTATCCCCTTGTTGCCCAAAACTATAGGGAACACCGAGTTCAAAGTGGATTAAGAAGGGGTCAATTTTTGATCTGTTTTCACCCCAAAGTATCCTTTACCCCGTTTTTCTTTTAGGGTAAAACTTTTTTACCATGCATTTACATACCCTAGATTTACCCACAATTCCCCACTTTTAACCATTTGAAGTTGGAGCCTACATGGAGTGATAGCCATTCGCCCTGTAGGGCACTTTTTATAGCACTGCTGCAGTGGGCCCCCATGCACATACATGAACCCATCTACTGTACCGCATATGCATCCCTCCCTTGACAAGGAACAAGCACATGCACAACCCACCGCACATGCATCCGGCCCTCCCTTGACAAGGAACAAGCGCATGCACCCACCCACCCCACATGCATCCCTCCCTTTAGATTGATCGTGTAACCTGCTCAGTACCACGGACCGGCACAGATACAGGGGTGTTCCTCAAACCAGTCCGGTACATGCTGTACTGCACACGAAACCGACCCGGTATGTACCTGTGCCGTTACACCTAGAACGGGAATACAGTACGGGACCGTAACCGGGGTCCGGTCCGGTTACGGTCCCATGCTACTAAGGCTCGGTTCGGTGTACTTGGCGTCTACCTAGCGTGACCTAGTACAACACCACACGTGTTCATAATATTTTGCCCTGCTCTGTAGGGGTATACTGTACTCAGTGTTCTTCACTGGAATAAAGTGCCCTTGAATGGAATAATAGATGTATTGGATCTCGGTGCTGTCAAGGCTGTGCACTAAACTAAGTCCTTTTCCCTCAACAGGTGGTGCATGCAGAAACTTTTTCCTATGGACACTGGTACTACATTGTACTACTCTATTACCACACTGTATGGGATTATAAAGACTGGTATTAAAGTTGGGATTCAAGGACGATGCAAATGCTTTTATCATGCAGTGCCCTGCCGTGCATGTTTGTAATTTAATTACACTTCTACTCTAGTATCTTTTGACGCTGACTGGCATAAACTGCGGATGTCGAATTTGTGTTTCCCATGGCCACCACCGACTGTCACACCTGTCAACGTTGCTGTCGACATGCGGACGTCAATCTTGCTGTCGGATATGTAACCATCTGACTGAACGTGATTCACCGCTGCCAGGGCATCTGCTACAAAGTATGTATGCATCACTAGGGGCAGGCTCCGTGTGCTGCCTTCTATCCTGCATGCCGTTACTATTTTTCTCATGTTACTACCTCCAGATGTGAGTAAATACAAAAGCTACCAGTCAGCACGCAGTGTAAATGAGAGACCTGGCGAGTGATTCTGCCTGGCTTGCTGCATAATACTAAGTATGCCAAGCCACAGTATTATTGTACATCTAATAGTTAGGACTACATGTTTGTATGGTGGCCGGACCCACAACGAGGCCGCTGGGGCTGGTCCCTTGCTCTGTATACATACTGCAAGATGTGATGTACTGGGAAATGTTCATGGGTAGATTCTCATTGTGATGTGCTGAGGTTGAATAAGAGATTAATGAACGAGGTTTTGGGGGTTAGTGCCATGTTATGTAAAGCTTCATTTCAAGATTATGTATACACCGGGGGCCCGCATGGGTAGTTGTAATGCATACCCAATTTGTGCCCTCTGCGCATTTTGAAGTAGTAACCCTGGATCGATTGTTGGGAGCCAAAGGGGCCCCGGCTTTTCTTTATTTGTTGAAAATTCTTTATTTATTTTTTCGTCGTGCAGCCGTTCAAGGCAGTCGGGTACTTAATTAAATACTACGGTGAGATTCCCTGATTTTCTTTTGTTTCAGCTCGTTGTTTCCCCCAGAGTACACCCCCCATGGCCGGCAAGAATAAATTCATAAATTTCCTTTTTTTGTTTGCTAGTTTATCTCAGTCATGCAAATCCAAAGCCCAGGGCCTTAGTTAATTATAATTTCTTTGTTTGTATTAGCGTATGTATTCAGGCGGAAAGTTTCCGAGCAATTCTTTTTTTTCAATGCGGGCGGTGTAACTTGAAAGCATCCGAAGTATACCTGCATGATGCTTACAACAGTAATGTTCATGGTACTATTTTGTAAGAGACGAATCACTGTCTTAGTGCAGGCGTCATGCATGGATCCAAGGCATTCATGCAGTCCTGTTTTTTCTGATAATAAATAGAGAAGGCCTAGTATCTTTTGCTAATGTTGCTGTTTCATAATATCAACCGGGTGGTTCGCTTGTGCGTCTTGGTGGCCATTTCTTGGCACTAAATTTACGTGTTTTGTATTATATTAGTATAATTAGTCAAACTAGCCTACTGTGCAGAATGTCACGTGATGTGGTCTCTGTTATATCAGTTGCTTATTTGTCTTCAGTTAGTTAATAGCTGACGAACTAAGCCTGCTGAGGGTGGCCATTAGCCAATGTGCACCTGTGCATATAGCATGACATCTCGGCCTCCCTATATACTATACTGCACTTCCTATTGCATGGTCAGATCCTGAGAATATGTGTATATTATATAACCGGGGCACTGCGCTGGATGCTGAGAGTGAGAAGGACTCACTTACTAAGCTGCCATGTCAATCCCGTAACTAGTCTTGCTGGGGTACTCGACTTCAAGGCTGTCTACTATAACGTGGCTACTAAATATATACAATCCAGCTTGTTGCATGCATGATTGTAAGAACAAGGATACCGCTTAGTCTGTCCTACTGACTATGCGTATGTATGTGCAATGCGACGTTTATTGTATTTAGTCGTTGACTTACATTGTAATTGCAAAAACATCTTGAGATGGTATTTACATACTGTTATGATGACTGTGTATTCTTGCCCTGCTTGATCTTACGTCCTGGCACAGCAAACTTGCATTAAGTATTTTTCCCTCTGCAGCACCATCCAGATGGGTGCAGCATGGTGGATATCCCTGCCATCATGGCCTTCATTCTCTGTATCTAGGCCCCCCCTGCATGGGTGAGATGATGTGTGCCAGCATGGCAACCGCACATCCTTATTTATCGTCGCCGGTAGTTTGCTGCGGGGCTTCCTCCTCCATCCGGCGATGTCTGCACCTCTTCCGTACAAGTCCGGTCGATCATTTGCGAGCTCCCCACAGTCGCCGGTTGCTGCCGGCGGGGGTGATGTTTCGCCTCTTTCTCTCTCTTGGGGGCTTTCGAGTCAGGAAAAGCAATCGCACCGGATTTATCCTCACGTCAGGCTCAGCGACATAAATGCACTTTTGAAGGCTAGCACTGGTCAAGCTCGTCCGGATCTCTATAGTTCAGAAATTAAGCAAACACACGCTTCCAAAGGACTGTGTAGACGTGGCCCTTGATTGTAGTCGATACATACATAGGACAATCCAGTTTCTTGTCCTTTTTCTAGGTTCCATATTGTCGCTATCATCTGCTGGTGTCGCTTTGTGTCTTTAGTTCCTCTGTGGCGACCTTTTTTCTTTTGGGGACTCAAATTGGAAGTACAGGACTATGTAGGATGACAAAATAACGGCAGGCTCGAGCTACCATGGTCCGGATTCTCGGGATTTCTGGCCTGCGCTGGTTGCCTCCTTGATGTACTAGTACCAATTTTACCCCGACTGGCCTACTACTCTAATTTTACCCCGACTCCCTCGAGGCCAGTTCTCAAATTCTCAAGTTCTCAAGTTCTCGGAGGGCGCCGCCCGAGATTAAGTAAGAGGTACCTTGAAATTAAATAAGAGGCATGCCTCTACCCAGATATATTTTTGGAGGCGAGTTTCTATTGGCGTTAAGTTGTAGTACTGTTCGACAACCTGTCAGGCGTTTAGTTTACTCCGACTTCTATATTTTCACCGCTTGGTCAAAAAAGGATTACCTATGTCAAGGAAATAACAAAGATCATTTATATACCCGACTTCTCCGTAAAATCTCATCGACCGGGTTTCGAAACAACCCACGAACGCCGTAGATGCAGATCCAACGGAGAACACAACGTCACGACCGACGCGGCGCCAAACAGTCGCCAAGGTTCCTTTTCTGCGAGCCATTTTACAACGTACGTCGCGCCGCGTCGTGTACCCAAGCCCTTTTCTGAACGTGAGATCCAAAATCCGCTTGCCAGACCGGGAACTCCGTCCAATACCGTCATGCATTGAATTGAATTGGAACATAACTCCTTCTTTCCGTCACCCTTGACATGTTTTCGTACAATACTACAAATTTACGCCAATAGAAATTCGCGTCCGAACATATATCTCGATAGAGTCATGTGCCTCTTATATAATTTCAAGGTACCTCTTAATTAATCTCGGCCCCCGCCCTCTGAGAATTTGAGAATTGAGAAATCAGGAGCCAATTTTACCTTGACTAGTAGACTGTCGCCCGGACCTCAGGTTCAGAAGGGGTAACCATTTTTTCCTGTTTGGATGACTTGGGACTTCAAAGGAAGTTATCGCTGACCTTTCCCTCAAGTTCACAAGGCGTACAGTAAACGATCTTTTCCCCTTCAGGATGACTTGGGACTTAGGAAGTATACATATAGTCGCCGACAGGTTCACCAGGCATATATTACCCGCAGGTTCACCAGGCATATACCATATTTTCCTCTTGGATGACTTGGGATTCAAAGGAAGTAAAGACTGTATAGTGGCCAACTTGTCCCTCAGGTTTGCAGGGTGTCGCTTTGTGACTTTTCCTCAGTGGGCACCGACCTGGGATAATCAAAGGAAGGAGTCGCCAACCATTCCCTGACAGGGTTACATTATTGGCGTAAACCATCTTTCCTCTTGGATGACTTGGGATTCAAAGCTACATAGGAAGTAGTCGCCGACCTTTCCCTCAGGTTTCCTTTGAAGGCGTAAACCATCTGTCCCTCATATAGACGACATGGGATTCAAAGGAAGTAGTCGCCGACCTGTCCCTCGTTCAGAATTGTTGTAATGCATTTTCCCCTAGAGCTGTCTTTGGCCATTACTTAACTGTTGACATGTGAACGGCGGGGGCTTGAGTTGTTATGTTTCCCTTGTTCAAATGGTCTCTCAACGTCCAGCTCGATATTTCTTTTCTGCTTTTGTCGTAGGTCTTCCTGCATGGGGGGCGCTGCACAGTTTTTCTGCGTTTTTTTTTTTTTTTTTTCTTAGATGCATGTGGTGCGGCCCGGTGGTCAAGGTGACTCTACTCAGGCCAGGGGTCGGGATGGGGAATCCTGGGCGACATTCCTGGCGTGGATATGTATCTAGGGGCGCAGGGGTGAAAGGGGGCCCTTTTTGGCAGGGCGGGGCCATGGGGGGAGAGTGCGTTCCTGATCCAGGCATGGGGGGCAAGGTGGGGGGTGACCAGTCTTTTACTGTACATGGTGTAATCGTCGTTGGTGATTTGCCGCGCTGTCTTGGCGTGCTTAATTCTTAATTTGGGGGGCTGGGCTTGAAGGCGGCGCTGCTCCAGGCGCGAGGGCATGCAGGCGGGGAGTTCTTGGCAAGTTGTCTGTGGCTTTCAGCGAATGAGAAGCATTTCCCTCATTCTACTGTAGCTTGTTACATGGACTTTATGACGTTTGCTGTGGTAACCTCTCTTGCGCCTGTGTTTCAGCGGGCAACTGCCAGTCTGATACCGACTGCGTGGGTAGCGTCGACGGGCCATGGTGCGATGAAGTTGCTGCTGGTGTAAGAGTTTGCGGTAAGTGCGCCCTTGCCTTCCTGACGTTGGTGGGTGCGCACCTGAACAAAAGCAGTGACATGTAATACACAGTTATATAGTGGTCACTGCGGTGCTGTATGGGTCCACAATACAGCAGGAAGTTCTTACGCTAGACATTATCAAACTGTCGGTGTAGTTGTTAATGGCATGATCCACCTGTGTGATTTGTCATATTTTAAAGGTGTGACATGGCATATACATACATGGGTGGATACCGTAAATATTTACTACCAACCCTTAAACTGTACTCAGTCCGATTTGAAGGGTCCTGAGTTTTTCTCAGTCCTAAAAAACTGACCTACAGTAGTTTGTGGCAGAACTAGCTCTGATTCTAGCAAACTTAATTTGAAGATTCTGTCTGGACCAGATTCGAGATCTAGGTTTGTACTTTCACGAGCACTCATGGTTTACTACTTTTGGACATCTATTCAGGGACCTACGGTCAAGGAAAGTATGGGGGGTACCATGGCGAGGACGACGCGAAAAAAAAAAAAATTCACGTCCGCGGCTATATTCTGATTTGGCACGCCGCAAAGGTGAAAACCGTTTGCGTTCAGTGCCGGTCCGCGGAAAACGCGATCTGCAAATGAATCCAGGCCGGAATCGAACTGGGGACCTCTCGCACCAACTTTTGCTGACTATAGGACGGACGTCTCCTGATCCTAAGGCATCGCCAACTGACACCTACAGTCATCCGCAAAAGTTCTCCTTTCCGGGGAGTGATGCAAGCCTTTCAGATTCACTTGTCCACTCGAGACTTGTTCAGTCTCGAAACGTGAGACGGGCTGAACACGGCTGGAACCTTCTTGAGAAGGGGGCGTAGCCGGTACTAACGAGATCAGCCAAGCGTATATTCTGATTTGGCACGCCGCAAAGGTGACATATCACACAAATGGTGGCGGACACAACTGACTGGGTTGAGAGCATGGCTCAACATATTGGACCGAGGCATCATCCCTAGGTCTTATAAATGCTATGTCCCTACGTACACAGCCATACAATGTTTGCAAGTGCGCAAATATGTCTCCAGGTGATATCTGGTGCAGCAAAACGTATGAGCAGCCAGGGGTTGATGCTGCGAGCTAATAATACTTGTTGCTCGGCAAATCAAGTGCAGATGTTTGAGCATGTATGAGTTCGGTACGGGGTTTATAGCGTAATTTATCATCAATGGCACTCAGCACATGCTTGAGGCCATGTTCGTGAAGTGGGTGTGCTAGCTCCCGCAATCAAGGTAATCTGCGTTTTCGCTCAGGTACTTCTTAGCCTTTTACCATGTCTCTGTGATCGCAATTATGTGTGATTCATGGTTTCGAGACCAATATCGGGGCTGTACTCGAGGGTTTATGAGCGTCTCTTTGTTGGCAGCTATATTGCTTCTGCGCATGGGCTTGTGATGGTTGGTTAGTGTAGACATAATACTATGTATACCTCGGCCAGATTTTGGACGATATTTGATTGCTTTAATGTTGGTACATATCACGACAGATATCGTTTGTAAGAATGATTAGTGTGATGATACGATGCTTAGTTCTCTTGCTTTAACAACTCAGGGAGAGTGTTTCTGTGCCCAGTTCTTGGCATGCATCTTCTCAGCTTGCTGGCCAAGTCCAATTTGTTTGTTGCACGTTAGAGACATGGAAATGCATGGGATCTGCTTGCATTGAAGCACCAGCAAGTTGCTACTTTTGTTTGTTTCCTTTTTGCTTGTATTTTGGAGTTGTTTAAAGCGTAAATGTAGGATGCTTTGGTCACGAGCTTCTTGCAAGTGCCTTCTACACGTGCTTTATGCCCAATGGCACTAGCTTAACAATATTATATGGGATGTCAAGCTGCAGTGTTATAAGCTGGAAATGTGTTGGAGGATGCATGTCTTGCTAGCTATAATGTTTTGTGCCACATTGGGATAGGAAACCTAAATGGTACAAGTTAGTCTCCATGCTTTGCTGTAGACTAAGTCTCAAAGGCATTGTGAATACAACGTATGAATAAGCCTTGTAAACCTACGTTGGTATGTGAATATAAATACCACGTGGGCTATGCAGATAGGAATGCTAGTCGAGTCGCATACGTTTCCCTAGATAGGTACTTTGGGTACTGGGGTACGTGACAGATGTCAGTACCCAGTATACGTAGTGTCCTGTCATTGGACGGTACTAGAGTATCCTAGATAGGGACCGTACTGCAGCGTGCATTGATCTGTGATCACACGATGCAGTGACTAGACTGCTACCTGTCATCGTGCGGCCTCGGGCCAACGGTCTGCACCCAACGGTCACTGGCGGCGCAGCCAGTGAGAGGAACGTTGATAAAGGGTAAACCTATTTTCTAATGAACCAAGCAATTCATTGCTCACAGCATACAGTGTTCTCAAGCAATATATCACGTCGTTCATTTCTCATTCCTAACTTGAATTTTATAAACGCTCTTCAGCAACATCAAACTCAACAACGGTTCAAACCGGCACTGGAAAAAAAAAAAAAAAAGAAAAGAAAAAAAAGAGAAAAAGAAACTATATCTTGGGGACGACGATGATGATCAGCGTCGTCCGCCAGACAACAGGGCACCGGCTGATGTCGGTGCGCCTGCATGCAATAACAACAAAACAAAAAGAAGACAAAGAAAAAGAAAACAAAAGAACAACCATGACAATACCAGCCAGGTGGAGGGTCCGGCTGCCGCGAGGCAGTCCGAACAACCCCCCTCCCCTGTGCGCCAGCCGGTGGCGGAGCCGGTTCCCCTACGGGGCACCGACCAACCCTCTTCCCCGGCGGCTGCGACAGCAGCACCCACTGCTGGAGCAGCCATGGCGGCGGCAATGCGGCAGGAAAACAACCCCCCAGGAGGCACCGGCCCCGCGCCGGCCCCTGGGGCTTCCAGCGTAAGCAAGTCCGTTGCTTTCTTTCCTCATGCATGCTCTGATATAATGCTCAAGAGCGGTGGCTATCTTTTCAACATATCATAACCAAACAGAAAGCTATCGCTGCAGCATGAGGAGCATAGAAACGCTCCAGCTGTTATGTGATAAAAGCACTCCTGGCCTATCCCCATCGCCGGCGGTGGGCGGCCTGGGCTGGACGGCATATGCAAACGAGACAAGTATCTCCGTCCACCCCAACGTGACTTATCTGAATGAATGTCATGTCTTTTGAACGCAGATCTCCCCATTTTATTTGGGATGAGTGTAAGGGTATTGTTGCTTTCTTGGCAGCACAGCCTCTACCCTCTAGGGAGACTGTTGATCCTCTCTATGTCAGGGCTGAGGGCCCTTAATCAAACCCACTGCTGTCAACTCCCTAAACATGGAGCTTGCCCAGCCGCCGCACATAATCAATAACGCATGCAGTAGTGGCAGAAGCCATTACCAAACGCATGTACTTGCGGGTAAAGACATGGCTGGTGCTAACGCTCAAGCAGCACCGGGAGGCAATAACAAGAAACACTAACAGAAAACAAGCAAACAAACGAAACTGTTACCAAACCATGGTTGGTGTTGAGGCAGCACAGATGCTGTCCTCTCACTGCAAACAAACAAACGAAACTGTTACCAAACCATGGTTGGTGTTGAGGCAGCACAGATGCTGTCCTCTCATTACAAGCAAACAAACGAAAATGCTACCAAACCATGGTGGGTTTTGAGGCAGCAAAGATACTGTCCTCTCAATCAATACAATGAACAAACAAGAAAAGCTGCGATTAATTAATTAACAATAACAATACCAACAACAGGCCCTCACAGGGCAATAACAACAACAACAACCGGCCCCAACAAGGCAACAACAACAACAACAACAACAACAATAGGCAACCTGGCAACCCTGGAAGGGTCAGGTGCCTGAGGTGCTTCCAGACGGGGCACAGCCGCAACCAGTGCAACCACAACCCTACACTGGTCAACAATGTGGATCTCTGCCCAGGCTGCCACTACACGAGGCACAACCTGGCCAGCTCCAGGCAGCCGTTGCAACAGGCCTCGCTACCCAAATCAATGTGAGTTCTCTCACCTTGCTTACTCTGAGGATGATGATCTCATTACCATTGGGGATGGCAGCCAGGGCATAATTGATTTTGAGGCAGCAACCTTACTGTCCTCCCAACACCCTGTTCTGGAACCTTACATAAAAGCACTAACCCCTACTGTTGACAACTCCATAGATATCAAGGAGCTTGCTCATCAGCTGCACCTAGCCATGGGTCATGAAACAGTGGCTGAGGAACTGGCCAGACGGCTGGGGGGTAGTAGCATGGGAAAACAACTCAGGAATGCAGTAAAACTGGCTAGACAACACTGTCAAGAATGTCAGTTCAATAGCCCCAAACCTCAAAAATGGCATACTGCAACTCCTTCCACCAATAGGGGCATGATAGTGGGGGATGTGATGCACATCAACAAAGATGTCCAACCCTACCTGATCCTAAAAGACTCATGGTCCAGGTTCACAGTAATGGAACCCCTACCTGGCATGTCTGCAGGGCAGCTACGTGTTGCACTCATGATTGCTTTACCCAGATTCTACCCAGTTGACAGAATTTTGCTTGATCAACAATTTTCTTGTCTGACTGACCTGGAAGGGTGTGAAGCAATAGAGATTGCTGGGCTGGAAGATCATGAGGGTCAGGGGGTCATTGAAAGAACCATCAGATCTGTCAAAACCCTACTAGCCAAAAATCCTTCCAAGGATGCTACTTCAGGGGTCTATTGTGACAGGGCACTCTGGTGTCATGAAATGTGCACAACCCTAAACATGAGACCTGTCTTGCATGCCAAGTGGGGTGAAGTAATCCCAGCAGGCCTGCAGGCAGGTGTATATCCCCCAGAGGTGATAGCACTGTACAACACTGCACGTGCACAAACCTCAGCAAAACTGGCAGAAAAAGATAAAACCCATCCAGGCCAGTATTCCAAAAAGGTGATCAAGTTCTCTATTACAAGGAAAACAGCTTTGGTAAGGTTGGAACTTGGCTAGGTCCAGTTACCATCCGTGGATTTACCAAAAACAGCAAGACCGTGGAGGTCAAGCACAATATCAATGGGAAGCGTCACAGGGTGAGCTGTCATAGAATTAAGAAGTATTATTCTCCCATGGCAGACGTGCCTGGGGAAGAGTCTTTAAGCATGGACTCACTACTTCTATCTGGCAACTCCAGCATGCCCAGCAGTAGCCCTGAGCCACCAATTACTGCTGTTGACAGCACCACAGCACCCTCTGTGAACCCTTCCACCCTCAGTGAAGCCAGGCCCACTTCACAACCTGGGGATTGCTTAACCAGGCACGAGGTAGCTGGGTTGGAAGCATTAGCTCAGCCCCAAGGCACCAAATTGTCTGCCAACCCTCCCGCTCTGAGGTCAAGATTGGCAGTCGCCTTGCAAGCATTACACAGGTCACATAAGCAACAAGCTGCTGTGGCCGAAGGGTTGGCAAAAGTCTCAGCTGTGTGCACTAGTCAGGACCCCTGGACCCTGGCAATAGACACTCAGGCACAGGTCAGTGTGATCAGTGCACAAGCCATCCCTGGTCTTGAGATTGCACCTTCATTTTGGGCACGGGTGCAGGATTTCTCAGGCCAAAGCTCACTGGATGTAGTGGGACAGGTGATGCTCCCTATACTTGGTATTCAGACACCCTTCCAGGTGGTGGAGGGGTACTCTGGTAACACCTTGTTGGGGGAACCTTTTGTATCCTATCCTGGGGTGCTTATCTCAGCTAATGAGCTCAGTGTCACAGGGGTGGGTGCAGTTCCTCTGGACCACTTTAAAATCCCTCTCTCCAGTATTGTCCCTGGTATGGATGCTGTCATCAAGGCAGTCAACACTCAGTATGCACCAGGGGAGATCCCTGATCTGGACAAGTTAGTGCACAGCCAGTTCCTCCATCCCTCAGCCTTTGGGCTGGGTAAGTGGGACATAGCCATGCACTCACCCCACCAAATCTCCCACGTCATACAAGAATGCAAAAACAAAAAGGGTTTACCAAGTGGCTGATGGCCATTGTCCACCAAGCCAGGCAGGAATGGGTCCTGCCCAACCCCAAAAACCCTCAATACAAACCTCCTGTCACCCCTTCTTGGGACGTGCCAGAGGGAGCCAAAAAGCTCAGATTAAAATTTGTTCTCAAACAAAAACCACAAAAAGTGGGCTCCCCAATCTTCCATGCCAGACCATGTGTCACAGAATTAAAGGGGACATCCACACTGCCAAAAGGGGAAACCTACACACCTGGGCTGCAACAAACCTCACTCAGGATCATGCTCTCCCTATTCCTCCACAACCTCAACGCAGGCCAAGACTATGTCTGCAAAGCCACTGATATTAAAAGGGCCTTCCTCAGGGGGGACCCAGAAAAGGCTGAATCTGTGTGGAAAGGGAAGGTGTACGTGGTAGACACCCCAGCTGTGTGGAAACCTTCCATTGATTGATGAGCCCCACCTAATCATCAACATTGGGGTGGAAGGGCTTGTCAGTGCCCCCAAAATTTTCAGAGACTCAGCAGAGGAAGTATTCAAAAAGCTCAAGGCCACGTATGATGACCTGGACCCATGCTTTTTTGTTGTACCCACCCCCTCTGGACTGCTGCTCTTTGTGTGGCATGGAGATGACCAACTCATTTGTGGGCCTAGAGCTGAGGTGGAAACATTTATTCAGCAGGTCCAGGAATCATATGAGATTGGCAAACAGGTGGAATTGAGCACAACCCCCATCCAGTTCTGTGGCATCATGTTGCAGCTGCATAGGCAGCCAGATCAGTGGGTCTGCTCGCTCTCTCCTCCTGCAGAATATATCCAAGATTGTCTAGATCTGCTGCAAGACAACTACCTCCCCTTACACATGTGTGCCACTGTTCAGGGCAAACTGGGGTGGTGGTCAGCCATCTGTGGGGCTCCCTTAGCTGTCATCAGCAGGGTCACCCATGATGTTCTAGTCAAGATAAAATGCAGTCACATCAGGAAGTTGGTCAATGACTGCCCCCCCCTCATCCTCCATGGCCTGAATCTGATGGAAGACATTCACATCCACAGTGTCATGGACAGCTCCATGGAGAGCAGAACAATCAATCAGATGGGGGCACGGGAATCAGGGCTGTTTTTTCTCACCAACAGGTCAGATTACATGTCCCTCACTTCCTGGTACAGCAGGCTACACCGCAGAAAACCTGGCAGCAGCAACTCAGCTGAATGTCGTGCTGTGGTGTCTGCCGCATTGCATGCTCGTTCCCTGCAGCACATGCTCACCTGGTTACAAACCCAGGCAGGCAGCACATGCAATGTCATCTCACATCTCTATACTGACAGCTACTCTGTGATCAGTTTTCTAACCAAGAAATCTGTTTCTGCTGCTGTCCACACTGACCTGGATTGGGTGATCCTCAAACAGGAGGCAACCTACTTCTCCAGCTGGCATCATGTGGAAGATGAAGAAAACCCAGCAGATGCTCTAACCAAGCTGAGGGATGCAGCTGGCCCACAATACCAGCTACTATTTGAGAATATGAATCCCTATGGTATCCGTGTCAGTGTATGAATAAAATGTCTGGCTACAGCTCAGTACACAACCACCACACCCCGCTACCACAGCGATAGCTGCTGGGCGCCATAAAATTCAACACATTCGTTGTGGGGTGTGAGTGCTGGCTAGGTCAGATTTGTATCCATTTGCAGCTTGAGGACACAAGCTTTGTATCCACTTACTTAATGTGTGCTCCAATAACTGGCCAAACCAGCCAGCTGTGTACACCTTATTTAATGTGCAATATAACACCTGGCCAGAACAGCCAGCTGTAACCAACCTGGCTCAACCAGCCATGTCTCTTTTGTACCCCTAATCAACTTAAAAACAATAACAATAATGTTGGGGGTGCAGACCTGCATTAAGAAATAAATAATAAAACAATACTGGAGTTAGTCTCCATGCTTTGCTGTAGACTAAGTCTCAAAGGCATTGTGAATACAACGTATGAATAAGCCTTGTAAACCTACGTTGGTATGTGAATATAAATACCACGTGGGCTATGCAGATAGGAATGCTAGTCGAGTCGCATACGTTTCCCTAGATAGGTACTTTGGGTACTGGGGTACGTGACAGATGTCAGTACCCAGTATACGTAGTGTCCTGTCATTGGACGGTACTAGAGTATCCTAGATAGGGACCGTACTGCAGCGTGCATTGATCTGTGATCACACGATGCAGTGACTAGACTGCTACCTGTCATCGTGCGGCCTCGGGCCAACGGTCTGCACCCAACGGTCACTGGCGGCGCAGCCAGTGAGAGGAACGTTGATAAAGGGTAAACCTATTTTCTAATGAACCAAGCAATTCATTGCTCACAGCATACAGTGTTCTCAAGCAATATATCACGTCGTTCATTTCTCATTCCTAACTGTACAGTATAGTGCTAGCCAGCCACCCCCCAAAAAATCAGTCCTATATTTAGGACCGAGTCAGTCTTTTTGCTAGCTGGCGTGTGGAGCTTTGTAACATTCCATGAAGTCAGTGTTCCTATGGCCTTCCTAGGATTATCTCCATATGCCATCGAAATTCCAGGGTCTATATATTTGAAAAACAGCCACTGATGCATTATATACCTGTCAAATCCCATTTTCCCGTACCCCCCTGGGGTTGGGGCTATTTATAGCACCAACAGTCATATATATGGACCAACTGGTGGCATGTCCCCAAAGAAATTCAACGTATGGAAATGCATGCTTGGTACCAAGGGGTAGCCAGAAATTCTTTTTTGGCCGTGGAGAAAAATATTTGCCAAGTGTGCAAGTACTCTGACAGTCCGATTTGTAGGACTGCGTGGCTACGGTTGAAGGAGACTACAGATATGTGACACATACACGTATAGTAGTATATATAGTCTCTCTATATATGTACTTATGTGACACGCATGTATGTAAAGATGTATATAATAATGTAACGAGTTCGGGGCCATGGGGCCCCCAGGCATGGCGGAGTTTTTCCACGAGTGCTGCCAGCGGCATGAAGACCGACTCAACCTTCTGGGCCAGACTGCCCCGTGGTCTGCCCGGATGTGGTCCTCGACTTGGCGGTAGCGCCTGTCCCTTGCCCTCGTTCGCACCGTGGCTGATCAATGTGCTATTCTGCCACATCCTTCCTCGCGACCCATCATTGGCAGCGGTGTAGATCTTCCCACTGGCCCAACCTGGTGGGCTGGCAGTGGCGTTGCTGCATGTCGTTGTAGTGTTGTACGTTGCATGTTGGCTTCATGGTCCTTGCATGCCATGGTGATTCTTTTCTTTACGGTCCTTCTGCTTTGTTGTATGCCGCATTGCCACCTCTGTAATTTATCATTATCAATAAATACCTACATAAGTACATACTACTGTTGTATCTAAATCGCATTTCTTTCCTTACTCGATCAGTGGCCTGATTTGCACATCGGCCTGTGTGTGACGTGGCCTGCTCTCAGCGCCCGGGTTGGCGAATACGGGTACGGGGTGTAAAATACGTGGGTGTACATAAAATACGCGACTGTTTTAGGGCGTGCATCTACGTGGAAAAAACCTGTTCCGGATATTCTGTGGAATGTTCTCGCAGGGTAACATCCCTCCCCCCTTCGATTCCGGCAAAGTATGCACGGGCTCGGAATGCACTGATTGGCCCCACCTTGGAGGAGACGTTGTTGTTGCAAAATGAGCAGAGCTGATCTTGGTCACATACACCGTTTTCATACTTACAGGATCTGTGAATGCTTCTTTCTTCTCGACAACGAAATCCTATTCAGGCCCTTTCTTCGGCATGGCTGCAAACTGAAAATGGCTGCACACTGTCGCACTGGCCTGACCGCACCTCGTCGTCGCTATATTTTGCAGCCTATACCACCGTCAGTAGCACTGTCAGCTGGCATACTGATCTAGTAATGCGTTATATAGTCCTAGCCCCTAAATGGGCAGAAATACTGCCGATGCATCGGCTGTAACTTCACAATTTTGCAAACCAGATGCCATCCAACCCACCTATATCCAATGGCTGTCCTTGGGGGCCAAGCATGTCCATGAGTTGCCCTTCGGGTTGGTATATCACAACCTTACATATATGCAGGGTAGGCCATGTATAACTGCCGTCAAAGTCAGGGGGGTCAAGACGAGCGTTTTCATTTTTGGTAGAATGTGCATTTTGAATTATGTTGTAAGAGCTAGGCACCTACCACTTCAGGGATGATAAACAATTAGTTGCTGAACAGTTTGAGCCATTGGGGTCATGATTTGGGTGGGTATACCAGCAGTTACATCCAGTACAGCCCATAGGGGTACCGTTGGTAAAAAGCAACCAAGGGGGTAGGAGTGGGCATACTACCTACTAATACCTACTAATATGGCCCCCAACCATGCCACACAATACATTTCCCTTCCACAATGATGGGGAAACATAGCTGCATCATCACACTGCCCTTACATGGCACCTATGTGCAGGTGCCACCTTGTCCATGCACGTAGGTAACGTGGTACGGATACCCTACGCAAGGCATGCATTCTAGGAGGCAGCCACCAACAAACTAGTGATGTTGAGCCTATTTCAGCTTGCCCTAGCAAGGATAAACTAGGCCTAAGCTGCTATAGCTTGCCAGGTGATGGCCAGCACACCTGGTGGCACATGCTGACAATGGGAAGCTTCTACTCACCGGTTACATGCTTGATGATGCCACAGAGACCAGCCAACTGCCTCACACTCATGCAATATGTGTGTGGGAAATGTATAACAAACATATATGGAGGTATTCAAACCCATACAGCCTCTAAAACTTATCACCATCACCCTGTGGCAGGTCAACTGACTGATGGAAGCATCTAAGAATGGTGTTTTAGGAAGGGGCCAGGCCATGGTCAAGAAAGAGCATGAATAATGCAAAAAGAATGTGCTACACAAGCTAGAACATATATATAAACGTCAAACAGCGATAGGAAAACGATAACTAAGCTTTACCAGGCATGGATGGCGTTACCTTGGCCCAGGCGGTGGCCGCAAAATGGCGCATTTCGGCACACCAAAGTTGTGCAGCATGGTCGCTGGATTCGGCGATTTCTGGCCACCCTTGCACGTTTACGACTACGATGTATCATAAAAAGTACAAAGAAACCAATATATCCTTTAAAATACGCCGGAAAGGTATTGCTGTCAACGTTTCTATCGTCCGGCCTGATCGCAGTTTTTTCCAGCAAGAACGCTGCCGACACCTATCAAATGGCATTCCCGCGAACCAAAAATTGGCCTTATATCATCTTTAGGACGTATAAAATCGATTTCCTGAGTTTTGTCAGAAAATTCGAACGAAAACGTAAATGCCATGCGTGGGCGCAAGCCGCCATGGCCAGGTCGTCGTTTTCCGGAATGCACGTTGTACGCGAAAAAGTACCCTGACCCCTTGTACTTTGACCGACCAGAACACCTCTATAACTTTGTCAGAAGTATGCAAACCCTAGTACCATGCTGTGAGGAAAATTATAAACTTTCGATCTTCTCAGCTAAACTTTTCCTAATTCTCAATAGATTTCGCGGCATTTGGTCCCCCGAGAAGGGGCCGACGTGTCGGCTGTAACTCAGTTTTAGGCGGAAAATCGGCAGCCAGACCATTTAGGGGCTAGAGCTCTCCTATGTACGTTTTGCATTAGGCTTGGGCTTCAATGATGGAAAGGACGGTACGCATCTACATACTTCTAGTTGTAAAAATCTCGGATGTGCAGTGAACGCGCCGCGCCCAGAACCTCGGTCAGAACCTGGGCACCGCGCCAGTGCCCGCTGCCCGCTGGTACCCCCGAAAAATTCTAAGTCCAAATCGCGTATTCTAAAATAAATACGCGAATAAACAGTGGAGGCAAAGGGTACGCGTATTCCCGTATTTTTGTGGCTCCGTACGGCATATTTGCCAAACCGGATCAGCGCGGTTCCTGGGGTGCCCATGCAGCCTTTTGCAACCTTAATTGCTCAGTTCTACATTATAAGGTACACTTCCGGATGCCTTTTCTACCAAGCAAACTTTAATACATGTGTGCTGTCGTGGTGCATGGTGTGTCTGACTCTGGCTTATGTATCAAATCTCCACCTGCAGCGTGTTCAGACGACGGGGATTGCACGGCTGCCGGCAGAGGTGGCCCAGTCTGCGATGACACCGAGTATCAGTGTGGTACGTTACCACTTGCGGACTGCTTTCTCCTGACGTTGAGGAAACAGGGATCTTTGCCGGTACATTGACCTGGCTGCTATCTGGCTTGGATTTTGTTACCAGCATGACATGGCATCTGGACATCAGGTGTCTGTGGGCCTTGATTCTCTACTCGCAGGGTCGCGTCGTAATAGGTGTGATGGTAGTTTTCTACAGTACTCATAATGCATATTCTAGTAATCAACCCTCTGGCACATACGTACATAATAAGTTTTACTCGATAATAGGCGTGAGCTCAACTTGAAAGTTACCAGGAGTTGCAATAATGTGTTTTGGATACCAACGCTCTTCGTCGAGAGGCAAGTGCTTTGGTGCTACGCAGAGGAACACGCAGGCGGCTACCTCGTCCGCCGTCACGTTGCATTTATTTCTCATTAACTTATCATCGTGCATTGGACTTGCTTAACATAGTCCGAGATTCCTCGGCGCGACGCTAGATGCCGTTCACAAGATTCCGTCGCAGCAAAGATGCTGACGGCGCGGCGTCCACACTAGGATTTAGGGTACTGAGTAGAACTACACAGTACAACTCCGACTTCTTTTTCTTTGTGAGTCGGTACGGACAGGGATGTACTCAAGATGATCGGTACGGCCGCATCCCAGTCACCGACTTCACAATCCTAGTAGTGGCAAAGTCTTGTTGGGAAACAACACCAACAAGCATAGCGGTCGCATGAACTTGGATGCATGTGCAAGACACACATCATTATGGCAAGTCATTTATTCATCGTACCACACTGGGGAAACCCGGAAACATAGTATGCCGGCCACCGCCAAGCATCAACGGGTGAAAACCCAGACAAGAGCCCATTACATAGTATGCAACTCTCCCGCAGAGAGAAGCATCAAGGCCATGGTCAATGCCAATTTTAAATAGGAAATTCAGAAAAGAGTGAAAACACACATCAGCCAGGGCAAGATGTAACCCTGAAATCAGACAGGGACAATTTAAAGTGTCGCCTGAACTAGACGAAGCTTGTCATACTGAGGCCTAGCCTTGGCATACAGCTTGGTCAAAGCATCTGAAATGTTATCATTGTCGCGAACATGGTACAGCGAAACAGCGTCACTATATTCTTTGGCACGAAGGAAGTCGAGCTTGCGCGTGCGCGCATAAGGATCAGCCAAAAAGTCAATCAGCGACTGCGAATCCGTGAAGATGGTGGTATCAACCTGTGGAATGACACGGCAAAACTTCAAACACCACCGAAGAACCGCACGGAAATACATCAACTCCTCAGCAGTCTCGCAGAAGGCACGAGCCTCTGCAGTGTCACTACCCACATACACCCGCCGATGTAAGCGAGAAAACCACGCAAAGGGTGAAGGGGAAGATTCAGGGACATGGACAGTGGCAGAATTACTCAAAAGCACCACAGCGGCACAGCGCCCACGGAGCTTAGAGATATTAGCACTATCCAAACTGCTATCACAATACGCGGACAAGTGAATAGGCCGCTCATAGTCCACCCCATGTAAGACCAACCCAGGGGAGGCAGAAATGTACTTACACATGACATTGCGGGAAAGAGAGCACATCAAGTCATCTGGCAACCGAGCAAGCACCGCCAAGTCAGGGGAGACGGTAGAGACCAGCCAGTTCAGCTTACCCCGCAGAGAACCACACTCAGCAGGCTGAATATACTGACTAGTAAGGGATGAAAGCTGAGTGATGAGCTCCTGAACATAGTCCCCCGCTGCACGCAGCTTCATCACATATCTGCCAGAGGCATCCTTGGTGAGCATAGTGTCGACGCCACAGAACTTGACATACTTGTCCAAGACGCGGCGAATGACCTTGCCGACCGGGAAGTGCTGAGCAACAGTGGCACAAAACCAGTCTAGCCACGGTGTGGGGCCCATGCAGTCCACATCATCGACATGAATGAACACAAAAACTGGCTGCCCCTCCCATGAGCCAACAAACAGAGAGGGGTCCAGGTCATGATAGTACATGTGCATCACATCAAGCAAAAGACGCTCGAGGCAAAGGCGCCAAATCCGAGGACCTGTCACAGTACCGTCAACACCCTTCAAGAGACGGAGAAACTTCTTGCCCATGATAGGCTGCCACAAGGGAGGACAGCGCACATACAAGCGGGTCGTGCCAGCCCACACATTCTCAGCGAGCTTGGGATCACCATTCAAAAAAGCTTTGCTGAAATCCATGAGGGCTGACTCATACGGAAGTCCCTTGTTGAGCTGGCCTAGGTAGAAGGACAGGACCATGCGCCAATTATCCTTGATCAACCCAGGTGCTGAGATGGCATTGTCCGGAAGATCACTAGTACCTGAAAATTCTAGGACCACCGGGCGAACAAAAGGCACCCTAGTTGTTGTGTCAGGCACCAACTTACGCTCCAAAGTCCACTTGTGGCGCAAAAGGCGAGCACCACTGGGCACTTCATCAACCGGTTCAACAGCACGGTATGCAAGCCACCTTTCACCTGACGCAATAATGGCCTTAGTCCACCCATCTAGCCCCTCCTCCGTTTGACACTCCACGTCAGCATCATGGTAAGAGATAGGGCTTTGGGTAGCAACATCATGACGTCCAATGCCGAGACTAGCCAAGCTAGGACGTTTAGGAAGCAACAACTGAGTTACCAACGGCACATCACTCTCACGGGCATAGTTCACGTGCCGAATGTTGCCTATGACAGCAACAAGTTGGCAGTCAGACATGACAGCATAGTCCTCAAGAGGCAGATCAGCATGCCCCTCCCGCCGCAAGCAGGTGGAGTTGACCCAGACATCCTCCCGTACAAGGAAGTTCTGACCAAGGATTGGTGGACCACTATACCCTTCCACCACGCAAAACTCAACTAGCACCCCCATCACATTGACATCAATGACACCAAGGACAGGGAACTTCGTTGAGCCAGCAAAATCAGTCACACACTCCCAGTGCACTGAGGGTCTCACAGGATTGTAGTGCAGGGATGAGACAATGGAGGTTCTCGCCTGCGTATCTACCAACATCCTCATACCATGCTGATCACCCAGGGTACCAAATGCGGATACCATCGCTGCCTTGACGGGATTTTGCAAAGCGTCTGTAGGAGGTTTACGCATCAACCTTTCTACAGCAAGGGTGAGAAAGCCCTTACGGCTTGGGCGCTCAAGACAGGAACTGCCCTGAGTACTATCCCTACCAACGCAGGGATCCTCCCGACCAACGCCAGAAGGGGGGAGGTTAGGCAAGCTGTCGCGCAAGCTCTCTGCCTGTTCTACCCCTAGGGTGTGTAAGTGGTGTGCTACCACAGCAACATCATCATCATAGTCCCCACTCTGCAACTCCAACTCAGCTTCCCCACTAGGCGCGCTAGTACCACTGTCCCCTGCATTGTCACATACAGGAGCCGAAGAGGAAGGAGGAGTCACAGTGCTAGAGAGCCTGCTAGGGTCGGAGTACAACTCCAACACTCTAGACCAAGCCTCCACATCACGCATGTAGGGCTTCACCCTATTCCAAGCCATAGTGACCTCAGTGCCCTCATAGTCCACCACGCATTTACGCATAGCAGCATCACAAGAAATTACCTTGGCTGGACCAAGCCACCTGCCACGCTTACCCAGGGCACCTTCCTTGTGCAGCCAAACATCATGCCCCACACTGGGCTCATAAGCCCCACGTCGCCTATCCAACTGGACAAGGCGCTGAAAACGGGATGCTAGGTGGTCTTTGTACACATCCACCACCACATCGTGATATTGGCCAAACTGCAAACCCTCGGCAGTCACCAACACCCCATCCTGTGTCGACATCAGCACACGGTTGTTCAAACTTCGACACACGGCAAGTGCCCACAAGAGCCGACTAGAGAATTCACTGTGTGGCATGTGGTCCCCACGTCGGGTAGCAAGCAGCTTAAACTCCTGTACCGCTCTCTCCGCTATCCCTTGTGACTCGTGGTCCTCACGCCCCACTGTTCCCACAAACTCATATCCAGGTTCCTTGGCAGCCCACTTGAATTGCTGATCAAACTGCATCCCTGTAACCATGCTAAACATGGAGTCCAACAGGTCTATCCCCTCAAGGAGGTCCCCAACATGCTGTGACTTGAGTGGGACAACTGAAACAAAATGGGAAAATCTGTCTATTCCCAGCAAGTAGACAGCCTGGTCCTGGAACAAAATGTCACACACCAAGTGACCACGCTCAAGGGGTGGGTGTTTGACATGCCTACGTGCACGCTTAGGCGCAGTGGACTGACACTGGTGACAACCACTGTACATGGACTGCACCGTGCTAGCCAACTTAGTCCCCGGTGCCAGTGCCCGTGCAAAACGGATAGCGTGGGTCCCATGGCCTAACACATGATGCAAGCGTGCAGCAACAGCAGTCAAGGAAAGGACTTCACCTGGTGTGGCCAGTGACCCCCCATCGTCACGGTCGACGTGCATGAGTCCAGCTTGCATAGTACCAGCATTACTGGTCGGTGGGGGTTCATGGTCCCGCGTTGCCGCAGGCGTAACAATGTCTGTGCACAAGCCGCTACGCAACACAGCAGCAATGCACGCAGCAGAATTGTTGTCTACACAACTACCCAGCTCATCACATGCAGCTAGATTAGTGGTAAACACATCATCGTCCCAACATGGGCTATCTAGTTTGCTGCAGAGGGAGCAGGGACAGGCACATGAGTGTTAGCAGGTGTGGCCTGGGTGTTCCCCTGCCTCTGCCATTTGTTCCACTTGGCCTTCTTGGGCCGCATGTTGCCAGCCGGCTTGGGCGGGCGCTTCTTGCCCTGCGGACCGCGTGTGTGCTTGCAGTCCTTGGCGAAGTGCCCTGGCTGGTGGCAGGCGCCACACAGCCGCACATTCGGACCAGCCTTCGTGTTGGCTGGGCAATCCGACCACACATGCCCGGTGCCCTGGCATCGGCCACACTTCTCTTCACCTGCACCATGAATTCTTGCAATGGGCGCTGCAGCAGAGGAAAGAGGGTCAGAAATGCCCGCTGCCACCAATGCCTTGGCGGCAGCCGGCACAGCAACAGAATTGCGAATAATCTGGAAAGCCTCTGCCCTATTTGCTAGCTTGTCGACAGTCAGTGTTCCCGACATGCCCTGGAGGGCGGACTCAGACAGGCTACCAGACATGATGCCCTTTGCCAGAAACATTACCACCGAGAAGGCGTCACCTGGCGAGCAGGACGACAACGCCAGTTTCTGCTCGTAGTCGAGCGTTGCCTGGCTGATGTCTACCTTCCGATTCAGATCAAACTTTAGAATACTCACTGCATCTGCGACGAGGCGCATTAGCCCCGTCTTCAGGAGATTCTTCTCAAGGCTAGCCATGAATTCTTCCCAGCTCCGGTCCTCCTTGTAGGCTATCTCGATCAGGTCGGATACGACCTTGTAACCCTCGGTGGCCAGCCGATTGCGCCTCAGCAATTCGATAGGCTTGGCTACCATGTCTTGGACATCACTGTGCCACTTGCGCAGGTTCAAAATAAACTGTTCTTTCACCTTCTCTGATGGCTCAGGAGCCGCTGGAATCGGCGCAGGAATTCGCTCCTCGATCACCTTTTGCTCCTTCATCCAGAGGATGCGGGCAGCACGGTCTAGGCTTGCAGTGCGCAGCCCAGCCGCCTGTGATCCACTTGGCAGCTCCGCTGCACGGGCAGCTGCAGGTGCAGTTTCCTCCGCCGCAGTGTCCACCACTGCGGGGCTATCCTGCTTGGCAAATTCTTCGTTCAGATTCCTCTGAATCTCGCTCGCGGTGGGCTTGCGAAGTGTGCCCACGCCCTTCGAGCCCAGGGCTCCGAGATTCGGCAGCTTGATTTTGTGTTTGATTTTCGACGACGGCGTTGTCAGGCCCGTCCGGAACATTTTTGAAAATGTTCTTTCTTGAGTACAAGTTGCAATAATGTGTTTTGGATACCAACGCTCTTCGTCGAGAGGCAAGTGCTTTGGTGCTACGCAGAGGAACACGCAGGCGGCTACCTCGTCCGCCGTCACGTTGCATTTATTTCTCATTAACTTATCATCGTGCATTGGACTTGCTTAACATAGTCCGAGATTCCTCGGCGCGACGCTAGATGCCGTTCACAAGATTCCGTCGCAGCAAAGATGCTGACGGCGCGGCGTCCACACTAGGATTTAGGGTACTGAGTAGAACTACACAGTACAACTCCAGGTCTCGTGGCCATCTGTGAAATCCAATCCATAGAGCCTAATGCGTATACCAAAGAGTATATGCATGAGGCTCTTTTACTTCGATTTCGCTGTTTGGTTTTGACTGGCTATAAAGATAATATGATCTCGTGTCAGAACTTAATTGACGTGAAACGAGCTCGTATTAGATATCGAAGGAAACTTATACATTACATGTAGCAAAGTCAACAGCTTGATCAGCCAAACATAAGAGAGCCATGACTTTCTGTAGGGACTTTGTGGCACATCTTGGGAACCTTGTCTGGACTTTTTTAAAAATAGAATACATGTAACATGTCCGCGAATAGAAAGGCGTGTCTGCCTCGATCACCTGACGTTCCACATGGCGAGTTTGGGTTTCTACACAACTAGGAATTCTGTGAATGCTTTTGATCGAAGGAAAGTCAAAAGCATCGTGCACACATAAAGCCCTGGCAAATTCTCTTCACAATGTCCGTCACTCACACAATTGAATATAAAGCAACACCGCAGGCTGCCAGGTGCATGTATAGGTACACACAGGATGTATATAGGGTGTAATGTGTATAGGCATACACACCGCTATAGGTGTATCGCCCTGTTCCACACTTGCGCAATTCTATATGTAGTCTCGTCATTTACCTTTGGCATGCTTCATCTATACCGTGGACCGTCAGTAGCACAGCTGGCATAAGCTGGCATACATACTGATATAATAATGCGTTATTATATACCTAGTCCTAGAGCTCTCCTAGGTACGTTTTGCAAGGCTTGCGCTTCAATGATGGAAAGGACGGTACGCATCTACTTCTAGTTGTAAAAATCTCGGATGTGCAGTGAACGCGCCGCGCCCAGAACCTCGGTCAGAACCTGGGCACCGCGCCAGTGCCCGCTGCCCGCTGGTACCCCCGAAAAATTCTAAGTCCAAATCGCGTATTCTAAAATAAATACGCGAATAAACGGCGGAGGCAAAGGGTACGCGTATTCCCGTTTTTGTGCGGCTCCGTACGGCGTATTTGCCAACCCGGATCAGCGCGGCTCCTTGGGTGCCCATGCAGCCTTTTGCAACCTTTGCTCGGTTCTACATAAGGTACACTTCCGGATGCCTTTTCTACCAGGCAGACTTACATGTGTGCTGTTGTGGTGCATGGTGTGTCTGACTCTGGCTTATGTATGTATCAAATCTCCACCTGCAGGTTGTTCAACAGACGGGGATTGCACGGCTGCCGGCAGACCCGGCCCCTTCTGCTCCTTTGGAGTAGGAGCCGTGAAGCAGTGTGGTACGTTACCACTTGCGGACTGCTTTCTCCTGACGTTGCTCAAGGAAACAGGGATCTTTGCCAGTACACTGACCTGGCTGCCATCTGGCTTGGATTTTTTTACCAGCATGACATGGCATCCATCAGGTGTCTGTGGGCCTTTATTCTTAATTCTATACTCACAGGGTCGCGTCGTTAGGTGGGATGGTAGTTTTCTACAGTATTCATATTATTAAATGCATATTCTAGTAGTTATCAACCCTCTGGCACCACGTACATAATAAGTTTTACTCGCCAATAGGCGTGCATGAGCTCAATTTGAAAGTTACCAGGTCTTGTGGCCACACTAGAAAATGGGGTCCTGATATGATCAGTTTTCCCTTTTTTTGCACCTGATAAACGCTGATAAACGCCTGATAAAATCCTGATAAACGCCTGATAATGGCCTGATAATGGCTTTTTTGGCCTGATAATACTGATTAAAAAAGGCACAGTTTTGACTTTTTTTCTGATAAAAAGGGCAAGAAATTATCAGAAAAATCAGGAGCACTCAGGGGTGATAAATTATCAGCTTTATCACTGAGGACCATGATTAATTAATTAATTAATAAGCACGTGACTGCGTCACGTGGGTGCCAATACAGAGTAAAGGAACCTTCAACCCTATATACACAGCGAGAAGGAGGGAGGGCGCCCTAGCTTCTCTCACTGCCGCAGGTGGGCAGGCCATGAGGACCATGATGAAACAAAAAAAACTGATAAAACTGGGCACAAATCATCAGGTTTATCAGCTTTGTTCAAACTGTCAACTCTGCGGTGATCAATTATCATCTTTATCAAGAGCCACGTATATATAGCATGCAATATTAATACGGTATATATATCGTCGCACACTGTCCTCCTGACGGTGGTGCTCGCCATGATTCGGTCGGTTTTCCCCCACGCGAACATCCGGTCCGAGGATGCGGATGGCGCTGCCTTCTATTCCCCCAACCACCGGCCTGACATCGTGGTGCTGGACTTTGAGGGGGGTGGCCGGCATCTGCTTATTGACGTTTCGGTGGCGCGGCCCTTGGCTCTTAGCCACGTGGCTGGGGCCTCCCTCACGGCAGGTTACACGGCGGACCGGGCGGAGCGGGCCAAGCTCCTGGCCTACGGCGACGTCGGGCACCATCGTGTGGTGCCCTTTGTCCTGGAGGAGTTTGGGGCCATGGGGCCCCTGACCTCCGCCTTCTTCAAGGAGTGTTGCCGGCTCCGGGAGGACCGGCTGGACCTGGAGGGCCAGCGGGCCCCATGGTCGGCGCGGACCTGGACGTCATATTGGCGTCAGCGCTTGTCGGTGGCGCTGACTCGGGCCATGGCTGACATCATGCTCCGCCGTACGCGGGCTGATTTTGCGGTGCAGCAGGGCTATTAGGTTCCTCCCGTTAGGCGTTTCCATTGGTCTTATCGTAGTATAGAGCTTTGACATGGCTCTGTACATAGGTTTATAGCTGGGCGTTTGCTTTGGTTTGAGTGATTTCACTCTGCTGTAAGTAATTATATTTTTATAATATATATCGTCGAGAGTCATTATAGCATGCAATATTGTAAGCGACAGAAATACGTATAGTAGCATCAGTTATGTCACGAGCAAACTATCAAAGATCAGAAAATCCGTCTGAGCCTTTCAACATCATCTTCTCGAGCATCCAGCGGCCTGCGGCCATGCACTCCTTTCTTGCTTTTCCACTTCAGCCTTCCTGCAATGAAAGAAGGGATTAACAAAGCAATTACATGTACATATCGGCCATCAGTCAGAACACGGCATGAGAATACTAGCATCATGGCTTGTTAACAGAGAAGGGGAGGGGGAACGGGGTAGAGGGGGTGGGTGGCTGGGTGTGAGTGCGCGCATGTGTTTGTGGGTGAGTGAGAGAGAGAGGGAGAGAGAGAGAGAGAGAGAGAGAGAGAGAGAGAGAGAGAGAGAGAGAGAGAGAGAGATGATAAACAATTAGTTGCTGAACAGTTTGAGCCATTGGGGTCATCATTTGGGTGGGTATACCAGCAGTTACACCCAGTACAGCCCATAGGGGTACCGTTGGTAAAAAGCAACCAAGGGGGTAGGGCTGGGCATACTACCTACTAATATGGCCACCAACCATGCCATACAATACATTTCCCTTCCACAATGATGGGGAAACATAACTGCATCATCACACTGCCCTTACATGGCACCTATGTGCAGGTGCCACCTTGTCCATGCACGTAGGTAACGTGGTACGGATACCCTACGCAAGGCATGCATTCTAGGAGGCAGCCACCAACAAACTAGTGATGTTGAGCCTATTTCAGCTTGCCCTAGCAAGGATAAACTAGGCCTATGTAAGCTGCTATAGCTTGCCAGGTAATGGCCAGCACACCTGGTGGCACATGCTGTCAATGGGAAGCTTTTACTCACCAGTTACGTGCTTGATGATGCCACAGAGACCAGCCAACTGCCTCACGCTCATGCAATATGTGTATGGGAAATGTATAACAAACATATATGGAGGTATTGAAACCCATACAGCCTCTAAAACTTATCACCATCACACTATGGCAGGTCAACTGACTGATGGAAGCATCTAAGAATGGTGTTTTAGGAAGGGGCCAGGCCATGGTCAAGAAAGAGCATGAATAATGAAGAAAGAATGTGCTACACAAGCTAGAACGTAGACATAAACGTCATACATCGACAAGAAAACGGTAACTCAGCTTTACCTGGCATGGCTGGCATTACCTTGGCCCAGGCGGTGGCCGCAAACTGGCGAATTGCGGCACACCAAAGTTGTGCAGCATGGTCGCTAGATTCGGCGATTTCTGGCCACCCTTGCACGTTTACGACTACAATTCATAATAAAAAGTAAAAAGAAACCAATATATCCTTTAAAATACGCCGTAAAGGTATTGCTGTCAACGTTTCTATCGTCCGGCCTGATCGCAGTTTTTTTCCAGCAAGAACGCTGCCGACACCTATCAAATGGCATTCCCGCGAACCAAAAATTGGCCTGTATGATCAATTTCAGGACGTATACAATCAATTTCCTGAGTTTGGTCAGAAAATTCGAACGAAAACGTAAATGCCATGCGTGGGCGCAAGCTGCCATGGCCAGGTCGTCGTTTTCCGGAATGCACGTTGTACGTGAAAAAGTACCCTGACCCCTTGTACTTTGACCGGCCAGAACACCTCTATAACTTTGTCAGAAGTATGCAAATCCTAGTACCACGCTGTGAAGAAACTTATAAACTTTCGATCTTCTCAGCTAAACTTTTCCTAATTCTCAATAGATTTCGCGGCATTTGGTCCCCCGAGAAGGGGCCGATGCATCGGCTGTAACTCAGTTTTAGGCGGAAAATCGGCCGCAAGACCATGGATTTAGGGGTCAACATAAGAGGATGATAAAATTAAAAATTAAAATTAAGGTACTGACTGATATTTACAGCGGGCAGTACCAACTGTCCGCTACAAATATCAGTCAGTTGGTTGGGAGCATAACGCGAATGCCAGTAGGTATTTCCGTGATATTTTTAGCGAGGCGTCTTCAGCTAGATGTGTACTGCGTCCCTTAACTTTACTTGACAGTATTTGGACAAGTACACAGGGACTAATTAACACTTACAGTACAGGGGGTACCCTGGTGCACGCACTTTTGGCGCGAACCGAAAATTGACAAAAACGTGCAATGACGACGAAGACGACGATTCCGGCGGCAAACCACGGCTGCCGTAGGTAGCAGCAGCATGGCAGATTTTCGGTTGCGCAGGGGTATTAACCCCTAAATGGGCAGAAATACTGCCGATGCATCGGCTGTAACTTCACAATTTTGCAAACCAGATGCCATCCTACCCACCCATATCCAATGGCTGTCCTTGGGGGCCAAGCATGTCCATGAGTTGCCCTTCGGGTTGGTATATCACAACCTTACATATATGCAGGGTAGGCCATGTATAACTGCCGTCAAAGTCAGGGGGGTCAAGACGAGCGTTTTCATTTTTGGTAGAATGTGCATTTTGAATTATGTTGTAAGAGCTAGGCACCTACCACTTCAGGGATGATAAACAATTATGTATAACTGCCGTCAAAGTCAGGGGGGTCAAGACGAGCGTTTTCATTTTTGGTAGAATGTGCATTTTGAATTATGTTGTAAGAGCTAGGCACCTACCACTTCAGGGATGATAAACAATTAGTTGCTGAACAGTTTGAGCCATTGGGGTCATCATTTGGGTGGGTATACCAGCAGTTACACCCAGTACAGCCCATAGGGGTACCGTTGGTAAAAAGCAACCAAGGGGGTAGGGGTGGGCATACTATACCTACTAATACCTACTAATATGGCCCCCAACCATGCCACACAATACATTTCCCTTCCACAATGATGGGGAAACATAACTGCATCATCACACTGCCCTTACATGGCACCTATGTGCAGGTGCCACCTTGTCCATGCACGTAGGTAACGTGGTACGGATACCCTACGCAAGGCATGCATTCTAGGAGGCAGCCACCAACAAACTAGTGATTTTAAGCCTATTTCAGCTTGCCCTAGCAAGGATAAACTAGGCCTAAGCTGCTATAGCTTGCCAGGTGATGGCCAGCACCCCTGGTGGCACATGCTGACAATGGGAAGCTTCTACTCACCGGTTACATGCTTGATGATGCCACAGAGACCAGCCAACTGCCTCACACTCATGCAATATGTGTGTGGGAAATGTATAACAAACATATATGGAGGTATTCAAACCCATACAGCCTCTAAAACTTATCACCATCACACTGTGGCAGGTCAACTGACCGAGGGAAGCATCTAAGAAGGGTGTTTTAGGAAGGGGCCAGGCCATGGTCAAGAAAGAGCATGAATAATGAAGAAAGAATGTGCTACACAAGCTAGAACGTATGTATAAACGTCAAACATCAACAAGAAATCGATAACTCAGCTTTACCTGGCATGGCTGGCATTACCTTGGCCCAGGCGGTGGCCGCAAAATGGCGCATTGCGGCACACCGAAGTTGTGCAGCATGGTCGCGAGATTCGACGATTTCTGGCCACCCTTGCACGTTACGACTACAAATCATCATAAAAAGTAAAAAGAAACCGATATATCCCGCCGGAAAGGTATTGCCGTCAACGTTTCTATCGTCCGGCCTGATCACAGTTTTTTTCCAGCAAGAACGCTGCCGACACCTATCAAATAGCATTCCCGCGAACCAAAAATTGGCCTGTTTCATCTTTAGGACGTATACAATCAATTTCCTGAGTTTGGTCAGAAAATTCGAACGAAAACGTAAATGCCATGCGTGGGCGCAAGCCGCCATGGCCAGGTCGTCGTTTTCCGGAATGCACGTTGTACGTGAAAAAGTACCCTGACCCCTTGTACTTTGACCGGCCAGAACACCTCTATAACTTTGTCAGAAGTATGCAAACCCTAGTACCATGCTGTGAGGAAAATTATAAACTTTCGATCTTCTCAGCTAAACTTTTCCTAATTCTCAATAATTTTCGCGGCATTTGGTCCCCCGAGAAGGGGCCGACGTGTCGGCTGTAACTCAGTTTTAGGCGGAAAATCGGCAGCCAGACCATTTAGGGTCAGTGCCTCCTAAAATATTCGGGCTAGAATGGGCTATCAAGGAATTTGGCAAAGATCTCGAAAATGTGAGATTTCAGGGGAAGTAGTGACAGTGAAGCGATGCGGGACGATGGCGAAGTGGGCCTTAATTTCCAAGACGATATACATAAATATGACATGACGAAGGCGCAGATCTTTGAATTTATGGTTAGTACAGACCCTGTGGATGTTGAGAAAGAGGTTGACGACATGCAGGGCGACAATTCTGATGACGGCAGTGAGAAAGACGCCGACGACGTCCAGGCACCTGTTGACGATGACGATGAGCCATCTGCAGCCCCCAGCGCGGAGGAGGGGGATAGCGAGGATATCTCGTACTCGCCGGTCAAGAAGCGCAAGCCCAAGGTTAAAGGGAAGGCAAGGAAGGATGCGCCCCGCCAGCCGGCCAGGAAAGCACGCAGATCTGTTCCGGCGCTTGTCCATAGCGATTCGGAAGCCGAGAACGAGGAGCAGGAGGAGCTTGACATTCCGCAGCTGTCATCTGACAGCGATGGCGAGGAGGACAACACGCCTAGGCAGGGCACGATGGATGGCGACAGGTGGACTTTCGGTTTCGGCAAGCCCGACCTCGCTGCTCTTCCCATTCTTACACCGCATGCGCCGTTTCAGGGCAAAGCGCGGCCCCGGAACCTCAGCGACATCCATCTCGATGATAACGACCCCGAGCAGCTGTTCAAGCTGTTCTTCACGCAGCTCGGGATGTCCTGGAGCGCATCGTGCAGCAGACTAACCTCTATGCTGAGCTTAAGGAGGCTGGCAAGGGGGAGTCGAGGGAATGGAAGTCACTGACCCTGCACGAGCTGGGTGAATTCATCGGCATCATCTTCAGTTCTTCACCATGTCGCTGCTCAAGCTGCCCAACCGTGAGGACTATACTTCTCTTCTGCCAAGATCGGGGGGGCTGAGCCACCCATGCTGCAGAAAATCATGTCTCATGTACGCTTTCAGCAGATTTCTCGCTTCCTCCATCTGTCCCCCACGGCTGACCGCCCCACCGACAAGGAGACGCGCGAGCACCGGCTGTGGCAGTGCGACTGGCTGGAGCGCCACCTGAACGAGACGTACAAGAAGTACGTCACGCCAGGGCAGCGGGCTGCGATGGATGAGCGCTCCATCCCCACCCGCCACCGGCTGTCTCCGATCACGTGCTTCAACCCCAACAAGCCTGAGAGCTTTCACATGAAGCAGTTCGGTGACAACGACTGGCCAAGCAGCTACCAGTATCACATGGAGACCTATGACAAGCTGCCCCAGGTCAACCACACGCTCGAGGTGGTCAAGCGGATGACGAGCAAGTGGCCCCCCCCGACCAAGCTCGCCATGGATCGCTGGTATACCTCCCGTGCTGCGGTGGAGGCGTGTGCGGCCATGGGACACCGTGTGGTGGGCACCATCATGACGAACCGGAAGGACCTCCCGTTCGACAAGGTGAAAGCGCTCGTGCCCAAGGGGAAGGCAGTGAAGCAGGGCGACTACGCATGGGGCGGCCGTCAACCAGGAGGGCCTCGTCCTGGCATGCTGGCAGGACAAGAAACCGGTGTGGACCCTGTCCAAGGGGCTGGGCCTGACCGAGAACAAGGTCAGCCGCCATGGCGGTCGCACGTCTACGCGCGTGTCGGTGACAGCGCCCAGCAGCATCACCGAGTACTGGGACTGCAGGCACGCCACCGACAAGAACGACCAGCTGTACGCCGAGTACAACATGTGCAAGGCGTTCGTCACCAAGATCTGGTGGCACCGGCTGTTCATCGGGCATGTGGCATGCGCAGTCACCAACGCGTACCTCCTGCACATGATGATTGCGGAGCAGGAGAAGCAGGCTGTGCTCACCCACGCCGGCTTTCTCAGCAAGCTGGCGGACTCGCTCATCCACAACAAGTGGCACGGCGCCCAGCTGCCCATCGGGAACATGGCAGTGCTGCCGGTGGCTGGCCGGGAGGGCCGCTGAAGCGGCACGCACGTGGTGGAGTACATCCCCTTCGGCCGCGCTCAGGCACAGTGCAAGGTGTGCAGCGCCTCGAACAGGGTGAAGACCACGGTGTACTGGTGCAGGGAGTGCGACGCGGCCCTGTGCAGCGGGGGCGCGTACATGTACGACTGCTTCCACCTGTGGCACACGCCCAAGCTCGAGCTGGAGGGCATCGACGTGGGTCCCATCCGGCAGCGCGCCTTGCTGCCACTTACGGTGCGCGGCCCCAATGGCAAGGAGTGGGCTGGGCGCAACGTCAAGGTCACCCGTGCTGCGGCAGCCGCGAGCAGGCCGGGGGCGGGCAAGGCAAGGCCTGCCACCATGAAGAGGCTGGGGCAGGCGCCTGCCACCCCTTGAGAATGCAAGAATTATTGTTGACATGGCCTTGGCCCAACCGCGCCCGGGGCGTGCCCGTGTACGACCATGCATGCCGGGATGGTTTTTGAATGTTTTATAGCCTACCCAGTTGTTTATAGGCTGGAATAGATTAGACCACCCATGTTTGACCATGGTTGATGTTTTATGATGACAAGGAGTGAGGCAGCTGCCTTGGAATGCTAGCAAATGTCACCAGCCAAACTGTCCGCTATTTATAGCGGGCAGTTATTTTTAGTGCCGCAGCTGGGTCCCTGGGACAACCCATGATGTCAGTGTTCAGGAGCCCTTACTAGCTTCCTTTCTCACTGCCTTGTTGAATCCAGGACCAGCTAATAAGATTTGACATCCAATAAAGCATTATATGTGTGTAAATTTTTGCACCCTGGGCACCCCCTGCCAGGGGGTGCTATATTTAGCACCCATAGGACATTGCAATATGACCAAAGACGGGACCCCCAAGGAGGTCCATGTATGTGTGTGCTTTGGTCCTAGTATGTATGGACCATAAATAACTATTAGGTTGGTTTGTGGGCATTATGATGCCAAGTTGCTAACTGACTGATATTTATAAGAGTGAGTTGGATACCATTTATGTACTGTACTGTAAGGGTTAAATTTGCAATGTTGTGATTCTTGTTGGGATACTGCGGGCGCTGCCTGCCATACTGTACCCTCTTCTTACGTATTTGAAGCTTACAGTTCAACAGAAATGATCCTGCTTAATCGTTTTCCTGAGATGTCTGAGATCTGACAGCTTCATACACAACAATATGCCTGCATCCCGATTTTCCTCCATATCTTTGCTAATGATATTCTAGTATTAGTACTTCCCAGGCTGTTCTTTGTGCTTTGCAGTCAAATGTTCCCTATTATTGCATGCCCTGCATCATAAGTTGATCAAAACTTGTGTTCCTCCATTCCAACCTCGGGTCCTGCATCTTTGCTTCATGCAGTGCAATGTCGCGATGGCAATGACTGCACCTCATCCGAACTCTGCAAGGCCGGCATAAACGAGTGCATACGTGAGTCGAGTTGCATGATGTAACAACGTCCCATGACCGTGTTTTCCATGCTGCCCTCATTAACCCCTAAATGGTCTGAGATCCTGCCGATAAATCGGCTGGATCTTCACAATTTTGCAAACCAGATGCCATCCAACCTACCCATATCCAATGGCTGTCCTTGGGGGCCAAGCACGTCCATGAGTTGCCCTTCGGGTTGGTATATCACAACCTCACATATATTTAAAAAATATAATTACTTACAACAGAGTGAAATCACTCAAACCAAAGCAAACGCCCAGCTATAAACCTATATACAGAGCCATGTCAAAGCTCTATACTACGATAAGACCAATGGAAACGCCTAACGGGAGGAACCTAATAGCCCTGCTGCACCGCAAAATCAGCCCGCGTACGGCGGAGCATGATGTCAGCCATGGCCCGAGTCATGCAGGGTAGGCCATATATAACTGCCGTCAAAGTCAGGGGGGTCAAGACGCGCGTTTTCATTTTTGGTAGAATGTGCATTTTGAATTATGTTGTAAGAGCTAGGCACCTACCACTTCAGGGATGATAAACAATTAGTTGCTGAACAGTTTGAGCCATTGGGGTCATCATTTGGGTGGGTATACCAGCAGTTACACCCAGTACAGCCCTTAGGGGTACCGTTGGTAAAAAGCAACCAAGGGGGTAGGGGTGGGCATACTACCTACTAATATGGCCACCAACCATGCCAAACAATACATTTCCCTTCCACAATGATGGGGAAACATAACTGCATCATCACACTGCCCTTACATGGCACCTATGTGCAGGTGCTACCTTGTCCATGCACGTAGGTAACGTGGTACGGATACCCTACGCAAGGCATGCATTCTAGGAGGCAGCCACCAACAAACTAGTGATGTTGAGCCTATTTTAGCCTGCCCTAGCAAGGATAAACTAGGCCTAAGCTGCTATAGCTTGCCAGGTGATGGCCAGCACACCTGGTGGCACATGCTGTCAACGGGAAGCTTTTACTCACCAGTTACGTGCTTGATGATGCCACAGAGACCAGCCAACTGCCTCACACTCATGCAATATGTGTATGGGAAATGTATAACAAACATATATATGGAGGTATTCAAACAAACCCATACAGCCTCTAGAACTTATCACCATCACCCTGTGGCAGGTCAACTGACTGAGGGAAGCATCTAAGAAGGGTGTTTTAGAAAGGGGCCAGGCCAGGGTCAAGAAAGAGCATGAATAATGCAAAAAGAATGTGCTACACAAGCTAGAACGTACATATAAACGTCAAACATCGATAGGAAAACGATGCTTAAGCTTTACCAGGCATGGATGGCGTTACCTTGGCCCAGGCGGTGGCCGCAAAATGGCGCATTTCGGCACACCAAAGTTGTGCAGCATGGTCGCTAGATTCGGCGATTTCTGGCCACCCTTGCACGTTTACGACTACTATGTATCATAAAAAGTACAAAGAAACCGATATATCCTTTAAAATACGCCGGAAAGGTATTGCTGTCAACGTTTCTATCGTCCGGCCTGATCGCAGTTTTTTCCAGCAAGAACGCTGCCGACACCTATCAAATGGCATTCCCGCGAACCAAAAATTGGCCTGTATGATCTTTAGGACGTATAAAATCAATCTCCTAAGTTTGGTCAGAAAATTCGAACGAAAACGTAAATGCCATGCGTGGGCGCAAGCCGCCATGGCCAGGTCGTCGTTTTCCGGAATGCACGTTGTACGTGAAAAAGTACCCTGACCCCTTGTACTTTGACCGGCCAGAACACCTCTATAACTTTGTCAGAAGTATGCAAACCCATATACCATGCTGTGAAGAAAATTATAAACTTTCGATCTTCTCAGCTAAACTTTTCCTAATTCTCAATAGATTTCGCGGCATCTGGTCCCCCGAGAAGGGGCCGATGCATCGGCTGGAACTCGATTTTTGGCGGAAAATCGGCAGCAAGACCATTTAGGGGTTAATATCCACGCTGTACGGCACCAGGTGACAGTAATTTATTACTGTAGGGCCTCTGACAGCCATGCACCTGTGTATAGCATATCCTATCGGCCTCGGGACCTATTACCGCACCTCTTATACATGTAATCTCTTATATGTGTAATTGTCATATCCTGAGAAATTGTGTGTCTATATGTAATCTATTAGAAGGGGATGGGACACTGTCACCTACACTAGTAACTGGGGTCCTGATATTATCAGATTTCCCCTGTTTTGACCTCAGATAAGCGCCTGATACATAAACGCTGATAAACGCTGATAAAACCTGATAAACGCCTGATAAAATCCTGATGAACGCCTGATATGCGCCTGATAATCGATTTTTTCGCCTGATAAAACTGATAATACTGTATCAGGCACAATTTATCAGTTTTAACCCCTAAATGGGCCGAGATCCTGCCGATAAATCGATCTTCACAATTTTGCAAACCGGATGCCATCCAACCTACCCATATCCAATGGCTGTCCTTTGGGGCCAAGCATTTCCACGAGTTGCCCTTCGGGTTGATACATCACAACCTTACATATATGCAGGGTAGGCCATCTATAACTACCGTCAAAGTCAGGGGGTCAAGGCACGCATTTTCATTTTTGGTAGAATGTGCATTTTTAATTATGTTATAAGAGCTAGGCACCTACCACTTCAGGGATGATAAACAATTAGTTGCTGAACAGTTTGAACCATTGGGGTTATCATTCGGGTGGGTATACCAGCAGTTACACCCAATACAGCCCATAGGGGTACCGTTGGTAAAAAGCAACCAAGGGGGTACCTAGGGTTGGGCGTATTACCCACTAATATGGCCACCAACCATGCCAATCAATACATTTCCCTTACACCATGATGGGGAAACATAACTGCATCATCACACTGCCCTTACATGGCACCTATGTGCAGGTGCCACCTTGTCCATGCACGTAGGTAACGTGGTACGGATACCCTACGCAAGGCATGCATTCTAGGAGGCAGCCACCAACAAACTAGTGATGTTGAGCCTATTTCAGCCTGCCCTAGCAAGGATAAACTAGGCCTAAGCTGCTATAGCTTGCCAGGTGATGGCCAGCACACCTGGTGGCACATGCTGACAATGGGAAGCTTTTACTCACCAGTTACATGCTTGATGATGCCACAAAGACCAGCCAACTGCCTCACACTCATGCAATATGTGTGTGGAAAAGGTATAACAAACATATATGGAGGTATTCAAACAAACCCATACAGCCTCTAAAACTTATCGCCATCACACTATGGCAGGTCAACTGACTGATGGAAGCATCTAAGAATGGTGTCTTAGGAAGGGGCCAGGCCATGGTCAAGAAAGAGCATGAATAATGAAGAAAGAATGTGCTACACAAGCTAGAACGTATACATAAACGCCATACATCGACAAGAAAACGATAACTCAGCTTTACCTGGCATGGCTAGCATTATACCTTGGCCCAGGCGGTGGTCGCAAAATGGCGCATTGCGGCACACCAAAGTTGTGCAGCATGGTCGCTAGATTCGGCGATTTCTTGCCACCCTTGCACGTTTACGACTACAAATCATCATAAAAAGTAAAAAGAAACCGATATATCCTTTAAAATACGCCGGAAAGGTATTGCTGTCAACGTTTCTATCGTCCGGCCCGATCGCACTTTTTTCCAGCAAGAACGCTGCCGACACCTATCAAATGGCATTCCCCGAATCAAAAATTGGCCTTATATCATCTTTAGGACGTATAACAGGGGGGTTGTCCAAAACAAAAATGTCAGACACTATGCTGAAATTTTCCAAAAGTTGGCCCTTGGACCCTACCTACCTAGCACGTAGGCGCTATACCTAGCAAAACCCTGAGGTCCCAAGGGTTTTAGGGATCGACCTAGTGAGCAAAATGATCAGCTCCGCGAGCTCTACCGTTTGAGCATATTGGTGTATGGGAAAATTCCAGTTTTCTTAAATGGGTCGTTGGCCGGCGCGACGCGATACTGGCACGGCACAGCGCTGGATAGCCGAAGCCTTGTAGTGGTGGCAGACGGCAGCATACTTCCGTGCCTAGGGGCATCACCATCTTGGGGGCAACCCCCCCCCCCCCTCTATGGTACCTGCCAAAATTTTGACTGCAGATTTGGGTTCAGCTCGCCAAGTGCTATCAGTTTGTCCGTCAAACCGTTTCAAAATTCTGACCATACAGGGAGCTAGCTGAAAATCCAAGTGTTTTGTTGTAAAAAAAACATGTCGGCCCGGCACCCTACCTCCCCTACCCTTTCAGTTAACGGTTTTTGAGTCTCTGTAACTTCTAACCTAGAGACCCCCTGGGGTTGCGACCAGTGGCAAACATTCTTGTTTTCGCGAGATCTAATCGAATCCAGCATTGTGTAAATTTTCTTGTTTTTGGACTGTCACCCCCCCTTCGTATAAAATCAATTTCCTGAGTTTGGTTAGAAAATTCGAACGAAAACGTAAATGCCATGCGTGGGCGCAAGCTGCCAAGACCAGGTCGTCATTTTCCGGAATGCACGTTGTACGTGAAAAAGTACCCTGACCCCTTGTACTTTGACCGGCCAGAACACCTCTATAACTTAATTGTCAGAAGTATGCAAACCCTAGTATCATGCTGTGAGGAAAATTATAAACTTTCGATCTTCTCAGCTATTAAAACTTTTCCTACAAATTCTCAATAGTTTTCGCGGCATTTGGTCCCCCGAGGAGGGGCCGATGCGTCGGCAGTTTTAGGCGGAAAATCGGCAGCCAGACCATTTATGTAGGGGTCAAGAGCTTTTTCAGGGGCAAAAAATGATCAGTTTTATCAGGAGCACTCAGGGGTGATAAATTATCAGTTTTACATATCAGGACCATGATAAAACTGAAAAAACTGATGAAACGGGGTGCCCACAAATCATCAGGGTTATCAGCTTTGTTCAAACAAAGTTCTGCGGAGATCAGTTCTCTTCTTTATCAAGAGCAACGTATATATATAAACGCAAATGGTTTTCACCTTTGCGGTGTGCCAAATCAGAATATATATAGATAGATTTTTAATATATATATATATATAAAGAATATTTATATTGAGTGATTTCACTCTGCTGTAAGTAATTATATTTTTAATATATATAAAGAATATAATTACTTACAGCAGAGTGAAATCAGTGCTCAAACCAAAGCAAACGCCCAGCTATAAACATATATACAGAGCCATGTCAAAGCTCTATACTACGATAAGACCAATGGAAACTCCTAGCGGGAGGAACCTAATAGCCCTGATGCACCGCAAAATCAGCCCGCGTACGGCGGAGCATGATGTCAGCCATGGCCCGAGTCAGCGCCACCGACAAGCGCTGACGCCAATATGACGTCCAGGTCTGCGCCGACCATGGGGCCTGCTGGCCCTCCAGGTCCAGCCGGTCCTCCCGGAGCCGGCAACACTCCTTGAAGAAGGCGGAGGTCAGGGGCCCCATGGCCCCAAACTCCTCCAGGACAAAGGGCACCACACTATGGTGCCCGACGTCGCCGTATGTAGGCCAGGAGCTTGGCTCCGCCCGGTCCGCCGTGTAACCTGCCGTGAGGGAGGCCCCAGCCACGTGGCTAAGAGCCAAGGGCCGCGTCACCGAAACGTCAATAAGCAGATGCCGGCCACCCCCCTCAAAGTTCAGCACCACGATGTCAGGCCGGTGGTTGGGGGAATAGAAGGCAGCGCCATCCGCATCCTCGGACCGGATGTTCGCATGGGGGAAAACCGACCGAAAATATACCATATATATCAGTTTTATCAGGATCACACAGAGAAACAGCCGTTGAGAAACATCAGTTTCATCATAATTAGCATGCAATATATATGGTCGAGAGTCATTACCATGCAATATTAAGTGACACAACTATATACTGTATAGTAGCATCAGTTACATAGTGTATGTCACGAGCAAAAGATCAGAACATGATCCGTCATGAGCATATCCCAGATTTCTCACGAGCAACATGATCAAATGAGCTAGGCCATGGTTCTCAATAACAAAACACAGCAAAACCAGGACACTATATTCTGATTCAAATACTGCCGTTCAATACTATACAACGCATCGCTTGCTGCTCTATTTGATCGGGTCAACATCATCTTCTCAAGCATCTAGCGGCCACTCCTTTCTTGCTTTTCCACTCCTTTTTTGCTTATCTTCAGCCTTCTTCCTGCAATGAAAGAAGGGGTTAACAAAGCAATTACATGTATTGGCCATCAGTCAGACCACGGCATGAAGATACTAGCATCATGGCTTGTTAACTGGGAGGAGGGGGAACGGGGTTGAGGGGGTGGGTGGGTGGGTGGGAGTGTGTGTGTGTGTGTGTGTGTGTGTGTGTGTGTGAGAGAGAGAGAGAGAGAGAGAGAGAGAGAGAGAGAGAGAGAGAGAGAGAGAGAGAGAGAGAGAGAGAGAGAGAGAGAGAGAGGGTGAGAGAGAGAGAGAGAGAGAGAGAGAGAGAGAGAGAGAGAGAGAGAGAGAGAGAGGGTGAGAGAGAGAGAGAGAGAGAGAGAGAGAGAGAGAGAGAGAGAGAGGGTGAGAGAGAGAGAGAGAGAGAGAGAGAGAGAGAGAGAGAGAGAGAGAGAGGGTGAGAGAGAGAGAGAGAGAGAGAGAGAGAGAGAGAGAGAGAGAGAGAGAGAGAGAGAGAGAGAGAGAGAGAGAGAGAGAGAGAGAGAGAGAGAGAGAGAGAGAGAGAGAGAGAGAGAGAGAGAGAGAGAGAGAGAGAGAGAGAGAGAGAGACGTATGTAAAGAGACGCATCCGGGCTCCTGCAAAGATTACGAAGACATCACACACAATGTCGGATGGCATCCCTATCTTCTTGCATGACACGGACCAGGCATCCATGAACAGCATGGAACAAGAAAGCAAGCATCTATCTAGAACAGCAATAACCCCATTACACATATTGTTACTTTGTATGGAAGTAAACAAAGAAAACGAAAAAGGCAACGCATTCAGGAATGAGGGGATGGTTAACCCCACATTGGTCCCATTTCAAGCCGATAAATCGGCTGCAAAATGCTAAATTTGCAAACCACCCCACAGCCAACCTACCAACATCCAAGGGCTGTCCTTGGGGGTCAAGCATGTCCATGAGTTGCCCTTCGGGTTGGTATATCACAACCTCACATTTATGCAGGGTAGGCCATAGAAAACTACCGCCATTTGAAGTTAGGGGGGTCGAGACGCGCATTTTCATTCTTGGTAGAATGTGCAGTTTGAATTATGTTATAAGACCTAGGCACCTACCACTTCAGGGATGATAAACAATTAGTTGCTGTAAAGTTTGAGCCATTGGGGTCATTTGGGTGGGTATACCAGCAGTTACACCCAGTACAGCCCATAGGGGTACCGTTGGTAAAAAGCAACCAAGGGGGTAGGGCTGGGCATACTACCTACTAATATGGCCACCAACCATGCCATACAATACATTTCCCTCACACAATGATGGGGAAACATAACTGCATCATCACACTGCCCTTACATGGCACCTATGTGTAGGTGCCACCTTGTCCATGCACGTAGGTAACGTGGTACGGATACCCTACACAAGGCATTCATTATAGGAGGCAGCCACCAACAAACTAGTGATGTTGAGCCTATTTCAGCCTGCTCTAGCAAGGATAAACTATGCCTATGTAAGCTGCTATAGCTTGCCAGGTGATGGCCAGCACACCTGGTGGCACATGCTGTCAATGGGAAGCTTTTACTCACCATGCAGTTACATGCTTGATGATGCCACAGAGACCAGCCAACTGGCTCACACTCATGCAATATGTGTATGGGAAATGTATAACAAACATATATGGAGGTATTCAAACCCATACAGCCTCTAAAACTAATCACCATCACCCTGTGGCAGGTCAACTGACTGAGGGAAGCATCTAAGAAGGGTGTTTTAGAAAGGGGCCAGGCCAGGGTCAATGAAGAGCATGAATAATGCAAAAAGAATGTGCTACACAAGCTAGAACATATATATAGACGTCAAACATCGATAGGGAAACGATGATTAAGCTTTACCAGGCATGGATGGCGTTACCTTGGCCCAGGCGGTGGCCGCAAAATGGAATGGTGCATTTCGGCACACCAAAGTTGTGCAGCATGGTCGCTAGATTCGGCGATTTCTGGCCACCCTTGCACGTTTACGACTACAGTACAATGTATCATAAAAAGTACAAAGAAACCAATATATCCTTTAAAATACGCCGTAAAGGTATTGCTGTCAACGTTTCTATCATCCGGCCTGATCGCAGTTTTTTCCAGCAAGAACGCTGCCGACACCTATCAAATGGCATTCCCGCGAACCAAAAATTGGCATGTATGATCTTTAGGACGTATAAAATCAATTTCCTAAGTTTGGTCAGAAAATTCGAACGCACCGTAATGCCATGCGTGGGCGCAAGCCGCCATGGCCAGGTCGTCATTTTCGGGAATGCACGTTGTACGTGAAAAAGTACCCTGACCCCTTGTACTTTGACCGGCCAGAACACTTCTATATAACTTTGTCAGAAGTATGCGAACCCTAGTACCATGCTGTGAAGAAAATTATAAACTTTCGATCTTCTCAGCTAATCTATTCGATCTCAGCTATTCGATCTTTTCCTAGTTCTCAATAGTTTTCGCAGCATTTGGTCCCCCGAGAAGAGGCCGATGCATTGGCTCTAAGTCGATTTTTGGCTGAAAATTTGCCGCAAGAATATTTAGGGGTTAAAAGGCCTCAATTTCTTTGTCATCTTCTGTGGTTGTCATTTTTGCGTGTGTATGTATGTATGCAGCATCATTGTTTCAGCACATATCACTTTTGCATATGCCGTTCCTTGTCTCAGATTCAAGGCCATGCCTTTTATCAGTTTTATCAGTGCCTTGTCTCATGGTGTGAATATCATGCCTTCATCAGTGCCGTGCGTTGCCTTTATCAGTTTTTTCTGTGCCGTGAGTTGCCTTTATCAGTTTTATCAGTGCCGTGCTGTTTATCAGTGCAGGCCTTTTATCAGTTTTATCAGGTTTGCTTCATGCTCCTGATAAAATCCTGATACAAACTAGTGAAAAAGTCAGTATCAGGCACATATCAGGATTTATCAGGATTTATGAGGCATGAGGTCCTGATAATATAAGGTTTTATCAGTTTTATCAGGCATTTATCAGCGTTTATCAGGGTTTATCAGTCGTCAGGATATTTTTATCAGGCGTTTATCAGTTTTTTCAGGGTTTTTATCAGAATGGGGTTACTAGTGTACAGTGGCCCGCGCACCTTGCACCTAACCTAACTTATAGCCAACCTTTATTTCCTCGCCCTAGGCACAAGGCAAACATTTTTCCCGCGGACGGGGAATTAGTAAACGCCGCGCCAGATAACCTCGGCGCCGCGCTGCCCGCTGGTAGCCTGGTACCCCCGAAAAATTCTATGTAAGTCCAAGTCGCGCATATTTCATAAAATACGCGTACATATGTATGTTATTCGCGCCGTAAAGTACGCGTACATACGTACTTTATTTGAACCGTACGGCGTACTTAACAACACGGTGCATGGCAACCGATATCCTTATCAATAGTGGCTGGTACAGTTTGCTGCGGGGTTCCTCCATCCGATCTCGACCGTACCTCTTCCATAGAAGTCCAGTAATCTGCGAGCTCCCTACAGTCGCCGCCTCGCCGGTTGCCGGGGTCACACTTCGCCTCTTTTTCTCTCTTTGGGGCTTTCCAGTCAGAGAATGTGATCGCATCGTATTCATCTTCCGGTCAGGCTCAGCAGCGTGCATGGCTGCGCTTTTTGAGGTTGAAAGTCCAGGCTCTCGGGTTCAGAAATTAATCAAACATGCGCAGCAATCTAAAGGACTGTGCAGACTTGTCCCTTGAGCGTAGTCGATAGGGCAATCAAGTTTCTTGTCCTTTTTCTAGGTTCCCTGTAGACTCGCTATCTGCTGGTGTCGCTTTGTGGCTTATCCTCAGTGCTGACCTGGTCTCAAAAGTAGCGGCCGACCTCAGTCCCTCAGATTTACAAGGCGTAAACTATCTTTTCCTCTTGGATGTCAGACTTGGGATTCAAAGGAAGTAGTTCCCAACCTTGCCCTCATGTTTACAAGGCGTAAACCATGGTTTTGTCTTGGACGCCTTGGGATTCAAAGGAAGTACAGGGGTGTAGTAGTCGCCGACCTGTCCCTCGGGTTTACAAAGAAGGTGTAAACCCTCTTTCCCTCTTGAACGTCTTGGGATTCAAAGGACGTAGTTGCTGACCCGTTCCTTGGGTTCATCAATTGTAATGCGTTTTTCCCTTTTTCTTGGGCCGTGACTTGATGTGAACGCCCGGGGCTTCAGCTACGTTTCCCTTGCATTGTGTCTCAACGTCCAGCTCTTTCATTAGGTCTACCTGGTGGGCTCTGCTCAGCTTCTCTGTGTCGCTCTTTCTTAGATTATGGTGCGGGGGCGGAAGGTGACGCTGCTCAGGCCAGGGGGCGGGGTGGGGAACCCTACACGCGGCCTTTCTTGGCGTGGATTTCGTGGATTTGGGGTGGGGTTTGAAGGGGGCACTTCTCTGGGCAGGGCAGCGCCAGGAGGGAAGTGCGATCCTGCTTCAGGCAGGGGGGCAAGGTGGGGGTCAGTCCTTTCTTTTAGGCATCGTTGTTGATTTGCCGCGCCCTCTAGGTGTGCTTTCTTAGTTTTTGGGGGGTGGGGCCTGAAGGCAGCCCAGGCTGCTCCAAGTGGGGGGCAGGCTGCATGGGGGGTCTTGGCATGTTGTATTGGGCCCTGAGGGCGAAGCACTTCCCCCATTCTAACTTGTTAAATGTAATGACATGATATTTGTTGTGGTAACCTCTTCCTGTTGCAGCGTTTGAATGCCTCAGTCATGACGACTGCTTGAATAACGTCTACGGGTACGGCAGCAAGGGGTCATACTGCACCTCTGCCTTCACTTGCGGTAAGTGCGCCCCTGCCTGGTGTTGGTGTGTGCGCCCCTGAAAAAAGGACTCATCATATGGGTGGATGATGCCAAAAGTATATGTACTTATAGTTGTAGTATGCTTAGTAGACTGAATATGTGTGACACATCATACAGGTGGACGACCTGAATACCAGTAGTATATATTTATGTGGAGGATCACATTTCGAAGAATTTGCGAAGCCAATTTGTTTGGAGAGGCTTGCATGAAGAGGGGAGGTAATTCCAGAGATTCCGTGGGAATCTACTACTTGGAGGGTGGAGGTGGGCGCAAAACTAATGAATCTGGGGCTATGATGGTACGTCAAAAAGGGGATGAAGGATTTCATGGCAAACGGGCATCAAACTGCAACCCGACTGCCCGTCCGTCCGTCCGTCCGTCCATCCGTGACTGAGGAGGAAGGAGCCACCTTGCTCGACCAGGAGGTCGCCGCATCCATTCTTGAGAATGATCGCCATGAGAAATGGGCGAACGACTCGGGGTATCATCCTGGCACCAGGCTCGGAGTGGGCGACCAGAAACTCGTCCATCTCTGCTAACACCTCGGAAGGTAGAGCCGAGGCCGAGCCAGGTCCAGCCTGCTGGCCAGGCAGCGGATCATCATCCAAAGTGTCCGGCATATTCACCCAGAAATCTTGCTCAGCTGCCTCCTTCTGCTGCTGTTTCTCCCAGTACCTGACCACGTTCTAATCCAACTTCGCAAACCTCTCAGGCTGCGTCATCCTGAGGTGATTGACCGGAGCCAGCCTTCCAGCATTTGCAAACGCCGTGCTTGTCTGGGCTCTGAGAACGATCTGCCTGTCCTCTGTGGAATCCTTGGGGTATGGCCGCTTTGTGTCCGCCTGAGTGGTGGTGAGCCCCGACATCATTAACAAGGCTGTCATTGACCGCTGCCTGGTGTCGCAATTCCAAGGAAGCCCGCCCGGCATCGTCCATTGCGGTGACGATGGGCCGGGGATGCGGACCCGCGCCCGGCAATCGACAGCACTTGCCCGAAGCCTGGACATGTGCTTGCCGCTTATCTATCGCTTCCTGCACCGCTGCAGTGTAATGAATAGGTCCCAGAGGTGCATTGGGACCTGCTGCCTTCGAAGTTGTAAATTTGTACGCCAGCAGGCTTGACCGCCTGCTGGCCCTCCCCGCTCTTCTGTCATCATGCCAAGACACCGTGCATACTGCACAAGCCTTTGGCTTTCGCATGACAGTGGCGTAAGGCGCGGAAATTGTGGCGCGACCCGTTCGCTGGCTAGGCATGGGGCTGTGTGGCGCGGCGCAGTAGTTACATTTGAACTGTGCGGCCCAAAATGAAGCCCATTACTAGCAGCTTGCGAGGTGGATTCTCAAACAAATAGACGCAATCGGTTTTCTCTGAATATAGTTTAATTAACGCATGCGGGAAAGATAGGGCCGCTATGCCTTGGCCTGCATGTGGAAGGCTGCCGGGCCGCCATCAGGGACTTTCCGTGATAGGCTCGGCAGGGACATGTGTTACCCTGACGGGATGGGCTCACGCCCGGGCAACCTTGTGGTTTGTCTGAAATATGGAGGCAGATGGCTTGTAAAGATAGGTGGTACATAGATGGCCGTGAAGGAGACCGCCCCCAAGTTGGTGGGGGCTCCGCGTGTGACCCAATTTGGGGCCTTGGTGCCGTGATCGATTCGGGCCGTGGTGCCCGCCCCCCTGTAACTAGAAGGCGGGTATATAGATCCATCCACCCCACCCATATCCATCCCACTAAGGACTTGGCGCTCACGTGACGCAGTCTACGTGTAAATTAATTATTTTTTTATGTGACTGGTAGTATTGATGTTTGGTGGCATGAGATGGGCATGCTCATGCCTGCATCCTTTCTCCTAGTAACCTGCAGGCCCACATGCTGGGTGCTGGGATTTAGACTCTCGAGATTGTATTGCACCAGTTTTGAGGTGCTGCTGCCGCTCCCACTGTCATTTAGAGGACTCGATGTCCAGTTTTAAGTTCATAGAGCATGGGGAGCTCTATTCTTTGTGTCTATTTTGTAGTAGGCATTGTTTATGCCAGTCATGGCTTAATGGTCCCTAACTGTGGCTTCATTGGTGCCAGTCGCTTGTATATGTACAAGTCTGGCAATGTTGCAAGAGGGCTCTTAAAGACGTGTTCATTTAAGTGGAAGTCTCCATCTAAGTTTTTGGAGTGCGAGTAAAGCAGAGTGAAAAACTGTCCCTGAAAAATACTCAACTGTACCCAGTACCAGGGCAGTTTCATGTGCCCAAACGCTTTGCGATCGTCCCCCAAATCGGTGGGCTTATACCCAAGCATGCCACCAGCATGGATGTGATGTCAAATCCCACACGTGGTCCCTATTTTTCATTTGCACAAATTTAGCACGGCCAAGTATGTATGGCAAAAAGGGCCAGGTGACCTCCCTAGTTGTCTTTTTGTGGTGCCTGTAATTTCTGCGTCCTTTCCACAGGTCTTTGCTACCCACCTCTAGGTATGATGCCATGAAGGGGCTTTAAAGATCCCCATCTACATTTCCGTGGCAGTGCCTCATGTAATTTGTCCAATATGTAGATATGTTAATGGCCCATTTTCGACGATATGGTAATGGCCCGGACGTGGTATATATGTGACACCCACATACAGTCTACCTGGGCCCGAAAACTGGGCCCGCCTACATTAAACCCCCAGACGAAAGGCCTTCTCTTGTGGTTCTGCGCCCATGCTCGCGTGGTCCACTGGCTCTGTGGTGCCCTCCCCAACCTGGTGTGTGCGGCCGTGGAGGGCCATAAGGAACGCATCCAAGCTCCCCTTCAGCTGCTTACCCCAGGTCCTGATCGCCCCGACCATGCCATGCGGTTGGCCACTCTCCCGGGTCGCATGAGGTGTGGGCTCACCCGTGCAAACCACCGACGGCGGCTATCCTGGGCTCCATCACCCAAGCCTGGCCGGAGATCTGCCGTACACGTTGACAGCCATATCTCGCTATCCGCGCGCGCAACGGTCAAAAATGTTAGCAAAAGTCACGTGATGCACAGCCTGGCAACGTGGTATTCAGGTGGCTATGGCGCAACCAACCTATGCATTTACGTTCACATGGGGTCTGTCCCGAGTTGCCTGACCACTTACATCCGTACCCGATGGCGCGGCGCTCGCGCAATATTTTGCCACGTGGCGGGGGGTGCAAGTGTATCCAAATGGATACACTTGACGGAGTATGGGTTAATTGCTTGCCCAGCGTCCTGTAACATTTGCTCTTCTAGGTACTCTCCTTTTCAAGCAGAGAAACTAACACGTGTGCTGTCGTGGTGGTCTGTCTGACTCTGGCCTATCTGTATGTAATCTCTAACAGCTTGTGTTGCTGATGGCAATTGCCTGGGCGAGTATGCAGCGGGTCCTTTCTGCAAACCGCTTGGTTCTATTTGTGGTACGTTGCCACTGGCGGACTGCTTTCTCCGGAGGTTGAGGAAACAGGGGTCGTGCCGGTGCACTGGTGGCTGCCATCTGGCTTGGATTTTTTGCCAGTGTGACATGGCATCCATCAGGTCTCTGTGGGCCTCAATTCTCTCTTCGCAGGGTGGCATCGTTAGGTGGGCTCAGTTGTAGTTTCTTACAATATTCACCATTCATATTCTAGTAGCCATGCATCAACTAGCTGGCACCGCGTAGTAAGTTAATTGATCAACAGGCGTGAGCTCCATGAAGCTGAAAAGTTACCAGATCGTGAATCAGAAGTAAATGAGGCTCTCTCAATTTCGCTGTTTGTTTTCGACTTGCCATGACGAGATTATGAGCTCGCCAGAACAGACACGAACCGAGCGCATATAATCGAAGCCAAAAAGGATCTTTTAAAGTAAAGCTTGATCAGGCAAACATAAGAGAGCCACGACTTAATGTAGGGACTTTATGGCAACATCATGGGATCCTCTCAAGATAGATCTATAGAATATCCTGTTCTCGAATCGAAAAGCTTGTCTGCCTCGATCACCACGTTCCAGATGGCATTGGGTTTCTACACAAGAAACCGTTTGGATGAGATTGCCCTTCCTGTTCCACACTTGCACGACTTTCTTGATCGTCATTTACCCATGGCATGCTGCATCCCGGCTGCGCACCGTTCTTTTAGCCAGCTGCACCTTTTGTTTAATCATAGGTGTCAGAACCAGCATGCATGCTCGCTCCTTGAGATACCACACTTTCTGAGTCCTATGGCGGTATGTGTAACACCTACTACAGAGCACCACCCTGACTGGCTGTAGCACCCTCTTCTTACGTATTTCAAGCTGTCCAAGGAAAATGATCGAGGGCCTGCTGTCGCTTTCCCTGCAGGTCTCAGATCAGCTTCATACAGAACAATATGTCTGGATCTCGGTTCTCCTCTAGATTTTTGCCCATGATCTTCCAGTGCTTACCTCTCCTCAGTGCTCTGCTGTCAAAATTTCCCCATCCTTGCCCTGCATTAGTAAAAACTTGTGCAACTGCATGCCAACATCCGGTCCTGCATCTTTGCTACATGCAGTGCGATGCTCGGATAACTCCCCCTGCACCTCACCAGGCCCCCTGATCTGCAACACTACGCACGTGTGTGATGAGTCGAGTTGACATAACAACGTCCCATGACCGTGTTTCTCCTGCTGCCCTAACATCCGATGTGCGGCACCATATCGTATCTTATAATGGCCTCAGCCACGCACCTGTGTAGCATGACCTTCTCCCTAGTACTGCACCTCCGACATATGATGGTCAGGTCCTGAAATCATGTCTAAAATATAATCAGGGCTCTGTGCTGGATGCTGAGAGTGAGGAGGACTTGCTTACCAAGCTGCCATGTCAATCCCGTACTTTCCGGGGTACTCCTTGGCTGTCTACTACCACAGAGGCTGTCCTATTGGACCGGTTGCCATTCAATCATATGCCTCATACCTGCCCTTCCCATCCTACCATACCATTCACATTTCTGGCACATCCTGCCCTCATGTGCGTTTGATGTAAGAGGCGAGTGTCTTTTACGTAGCCAGTCTGATGCTTACAATGCAATTAACAAACATTTTGATTTTGTCGATAACATCCCTGGCTGGTCCTCCCCTGGGATCTCCCGCCACATGCAGTGGCGTGCATGGACACCGGCGACTGTGAAGGATCATTGGTCTGCAACACGACCACCAATGTTTGCCGATCTGAAGATGAAGGTATGGGTGGGCCTTTGGGCCGCAGTGATGCATCACATCGTCCTAGTAACACCCAGTCTGAGCAAGCATTATTCAATTGTACACACAACTTCAATTGAGCACGCAACGTTTAATGCATCCCGGGACGGATTTCTTCCAATTGCTTTGGTTGGCTTGGGGTTGGTTGTTGTTCCCGCAGACGACCCCGCCTCCAGCTCGACCTGCGACTTTGACGACCAGGCCTCTGTTCACCCCACCGCCAACAACGCGACATGCCCCAAGGATTTCGTCACGGACGCCTCGTTCGTCGTGACCTTGCAGGGCCCCTGCTCGACAACCATGCTCGACCTGCGCGAGCTCGCCACCGACGTTCTTATTGAGTTCCTCCCGTTTGTCCCTGCCTGCGCGATGGAGATCAGCCTCCTCGGCACGGCCCGCCGCCGCCAGCTGCTGCAGGCGGGACCTGCGACCTATGTGATCTTGTTCCGTGTGTATGCTGACGACGCGGCACAGGGGGAGAGGGTATCCTCTGTGTTCAATTCCTATGCGTTGGGGGCGTTTATCAGGGACACACTGAAGGTGAACGTGGCGGCCGCGGTCAGCGTGCTCGACGTCCAGACCTCGGTGCAGCGCGTAGCGGGCGCCACGTCTGACCCGCACTTCGTGACCCTTTCCGGCGACAAGTTTGACTTCAACGGCGTCGCGGGCAGCACCTATTGCATCGTGACGGATGAGCGGCTGCAGGTCAACGCGCGCTTTGTGGGCGCGTCTGCGGCGAAGCTTCCGTTTTCGTCCTCGGCCCAGGGAGATGCCCGCACGTGGATGGACCAGGTGGCCGTCATGCACGGCGGTGACCGTGTCCTGATCGATGCCGCCTCGCCCTTGGGGGCGTCTTACGCGTCTTCTGTTGGCTCCGTGATCGTCAACGGGGTAAGCATTGGTGGAGTTTCTGTACATTTGTTATTCCTATTCCCCGTAAACTAGGTTTTCCTCTTGCAGGGATCCATACTTATTGGATATTAGGCTAGAACTCACTCACACCAGATAAGAGTCTTATGCACATGTGAGGCTGGTAGCGCCGCTATCCTCCACGGGAGTGTAAGCATATCGCTTCTCATGGCTATCGATCGACATGGTCCTTTGTGCCTATCTAGAGATATTGCTCTTTGTGCCTATCTAGCGTTATTGCTCATTGTGCCTGTTGAGCGATATTGCTCTTGATGCCTATCTTATAATATAGCTCTTTGTGCCTATGTAGCGACGTTGCTCATCGTGCCTATCTAGTGACAATAAATGCTCCTCGTGCCCATCCAGCCATCCCGCCCATCATGCCTCTCTGGCCTCTTCACCTATGCTACTCTTGCATTGATCTATAGCCTTGTTGCCTTATACCTCGTGCTGATATAGCCCTATGGTTCATCATGCCTATCCAGCCCTGTGACTACAGTTACTTTCATTCAGTTGACCTATCTAGGTTTGTAACGTAAAGCATGTGTATGGCTACTGGACAACCTTGTGTACTTTCTCCCTTGTGTGGCTGTCTCATTCTTCTGCACGTCGGGGATGCAGGAGCCCATTAACCCACACACCGTCGCGTCAAAGCTGCCGTCGGGCGTAACTGTCGTGCGCAAGAAGACCCGTGTGACCATCACTGTCCCTGGCGTGGCCGTGCTGGAGGTGGAGGTGGTGCGCGCGGCGTTCTGGGAGGCCGGCGCAGGCCCGGGCAAGAACTTCCTGAACTTGCAGGTGAAGCAGTTCAACGGAACCCAGGCAGCACACGGTGTGCTGGGTCAGTCGTTTGCTTCACGCGGCAGTGTGCCGGCAGAGGGCAGCGCGGCGAGCTATGCCACGAGCGGCATTTTTGCTGCGGACTGCCAGTTCAACCAAGTCCCCGTTGGCCTTCGCAACGACTAGACTAAGTGACAAATTACTGTGATGGACACATGGCATGATGACCCGTCTGCATGACTGACTGTTTTTTTTTTTGGAATTTGTGGCGGGAAAATCTGCCGTGAGTATTTGTCTTGTACGAACTATGTACGTGCCGGTACGTTCCATGGGCACTTCAATGCATGTGTGTATCCAGGCCACGCGTCAGTTTGTATAATGACCGTTTGGCGCTGCGTCCTTGGTCCATTCGAATTATTTGTGGGCCGAGATTAAAGTTAGCCGTCTGATATGTTGTAGTACGAGTCTTTGGGGCCAGTGTCGACGAGGCGCAGGACATTTTTAGTCATGCGTATGGACTTGGGGGCATGCTGCATGGCACCGGGGGTGCTTTTTTCCCTTTGGGTTTTGCTAGTCGTTGAAGATTAGTAAGACTACTCGCACTGTGATCCGCGCTTTGCGCAACTCGTGATGTACAGACCTGCCTAGGAGGCGTGACGCCTTTGTGCTCACCAGCTGTACTCCGAACGCGCCGACTCACTTCTGGACTTGAGCAGTCTGAGGGTTGTGTTTTGCATAAACGACCTGATGGTACACTGACGCAACGCGCCATTTTGGCGCTAGCACCGCCTTGCACGCTTACTGCATGTGTAGTGAGTGTATGTTTGGACTTGGCTCGTCCGGAGCCGTCGATATTGCATCGACGGCTGTCAGAAGTGATTCCGCCTTGTGAAAGGCGGCGTACTAGTGGTCACGACCAATCTTAATGTCAAATGAAATTGGAACATATCTCTGTTGGCACAAGCTCTAGATACAAACAGGTCGTGGACCGGCTGGATCGCGTAGTATCTCCGCACATCTGAACCCTGTGATGCCAGATCTCCTTTGCGGCCGTTCCGAGCTTGGCACTGGATTCGTTGTCCACATCGTCGCGTCGCTGCAGCAACACGATGTTTTCTGGCATACGTGGGCTTTTGGTTCCCGCCGCACATTTGAAAGTGCTGTCCTCCGGCTTTTTGCCTTTGCACCGTGTGTAGTTCTTGGACGTTTGGAATCATGGCATGGCTAACGTAATGACTGACTAGCTAGACCTTTTCAGTGGTTTTCCATTTGCGGGTATTTCCTCGTAAATTGTGGGAGAGCGATCGCGGCAATGGTGCTCACCACTAGACACTCCCGGCCAGTTAGGCTCGAAACACACGCCCTGATCAGGCATGCTGTTTCCGGCCCCACCGTCTAGGTCATCTCTAGAGTCACTCTACACGTAAGCCAGCCATAATTTCAATGCACAAGGCTACACCAACCATTAATTAATTAATTAATTAGGAACATAACTCCGTTGGGAGTATATGTAGCACATAGCCCTGAGAGGGGGCATATGAGCCTATAATACATTCTAAGCTACTTCCTGCAAGGGTGGGAATGTAAACAACACTTGCTCTAGGTGCACCAGGGCACCCGCACCCTCATGGTCTATCACGCTATGCCCGGGTAAGGGGGGAGCATGCCTGTGAGGGGGAAGATCATCATGGCTATACAAGAGCTATGGCATGGCTTCTCAGCAGAGAGTGACTCCCTGCATGGGCACAACATTACTAAATAAGGCTAGGCATCGTCTGGAGTGTGGCACATCATAGGCACACATGTACATGACTAAAAAGGCTAGGCCTCAGCTGGTATAGTGCCTGTAGTAGGCGGGCATGTACAAGGCCACTGTCTAACTAGTCTACACTGCTGTATTCCCCTAGGCTGGGGCTGGAGTTGCTGGGGCCGCGGTGGTCGAGGGGGTCGCTTGCCAGGGCTTGTGGCCGACGTAGATGGCCGCCCCCTTCCAGTACACCGGCTGGCCCGCCTTGGTCTGCCGGAGCTGGAGGTAGGTCGGCCATAGCTCCCGTCGCCGTTGTTGCTGTGCCAGGGTCAAGTCGTCGTCAAGGGTGAAGAGAGTCTTCTCGAGCCGCTTGCGGCGTCTGAGAAAAGAAATCTTGTCCGCCGGGGTCTTAAAGGTGAGAAGGAGCGGGGGCGGCCCGGCCTGACCCCGCGCGCGGGGAAGGCGGTGGGCGGCCAGCTCGATCTCACACCAACCATATGCCCCTTCTCACGAGCCACGAGGTAGCCATGGCTGACGGCGGAGCTCATAACTTTCACGTTTGAGCACCGAATTTAGTCATGAATGTCACAATCGCTTCGTCTTTCTAAGACGCACATGCTGATATAATTTTCCGACGCTATTACGCAATACACGATGAGCAAACGCCCATCGACGCAACGCAGCCTGACGGCTGCGCTCGGCAATGAAAATACGTCTGCAGCTCCGGCTGCAGCTTCGCCCTCAGGTCCGGCAGGCAGCGGTGACACTAGTCGCGCACTGGTGGTCGCCCAGCCCCCTCCCGGGCTTCCTGCCTTGCCTTCGATCAGCCTCGCCCGAGCCCAAACGCAGCCGCCCAACCGAACCTAGCTGGTCTGATGTCGACTTTGACGTTGACGAGTTATTTTCCACCTTCGACGTCAACAGACCCGGCTTTTTCGACAGGCCACACATCCGGATACTGGAGCTCCTGTTTTATGGGTCGTATGCCTCCCTTCTTGACCTGTGCCAGCGCCTCCAACGCCACAAATGCTTCCGCAGCCAGTCTGACTGCCAGTTTCAGCTCCGCTCGATCAGCTGACCTGTCTGGCTGGTCGTGACCGCGCCTTCAGCTTGCCGCCCTCTTTTCCATCCTTCAACGCTGTTCCGCGGACCTCTGGCGACCCGTCCCCTAGGTAGCTAGTTGACCGAATTCGCCCTCCCCCGCCTGCTCTCACAGCATGTGACGCCCCTCGCTTGCGAAATGCAAGTTTTGGGTCGTAAGCTGGCTGCTGAGCTCCCCACCATCCCCACCGCCACCGCCACCGCCACCGCCACCCTCCTCGCCTCCACCCCCCCCCCCCCCCTCCGCCTCCACCGACTCCATCACCGCCCAGCTCCGCGACATTAACCAGCGCCTTAAGGACAATGCAATCGCTATCGAGGTCCTGCAAAACACCGCAGGCCTCACCGCCCAGGCGGTGAAGGACATTGCCGCCAAGCCAGCCCCGGCTGGCCTGGCCGGCGATGCTCCTCCCATCCCGACCTGCCGGGCGGACATGCTTATTAAAGCAGCAGGCCACCTCCACCACCTCCGCCGTCGCAGCACAGCTCCAGCAGCAGACGCTCGAACTCCGCGAGGAGGCCGAGCTCGCCAAGCGCAGCCTTAACTTCATTGTCAAGAACTTCGACATGGAGGAAGGTGAGAATTCCGAGAAGCTTGCACGTGCGTTTGAGAGAGAAATTCTTAGTCGCATGGGCCTTACTGGTGAGATCGAGCTGGTCGCCCACCGCCTTCCCCGCGCGCGGGGTAAGGCAGGGGCGCCCCCGCTCCTTCTCACCTTTAAGAACCCGGCGGACAAGATTTCTTTTCTCCGACGCCGCAAGCGGCTCGAGAAGACTCTCTTCATGCACCCTTGACGACGACTTGACCCTGCATGGCGCAGCAACAACGGCGACGGGAGCTATGGCCGACCTACCTCCAGCTCCGGCAGACCAAGACGGGGCAGCCGGTGCACTGGAAGGGGGTGGCCATCTGCGTCGGCCACAAGCCCTGGCATGCGACCCCCGCGGCCCCAGCGACTCCAGACGCCCCAGCTTAGGGGAATACAGCAGTAGTGTAGAATAAATAGACCGTGGCCATGTACATGTACGCCTCCTACAGGCACTATACCAGCTGAGCCACACGCGTTATTTAGCCATGTACATGTGCGCCTATGATGTGCCACACTCCAGATGATGCCTAGCTTTATGTAGTTAAGCTGTGCCCATTAAATTAAATTAAATTAAATTAAATTATAACATGCCTCCGTTAATTGGGAGATCATGTAGCACATATTCCTTGATGGATGGGTGGGGTGGAAGGAGCCGCGTAATCGAACTAACCTAACTCTAATCTAGCTAGTCTAGAAAAGTCCTAACTACCCTACTCATCAAAACGCCTCCTCCGCTTGGGGGGAGGTGGTTTGCCCACAGGGTCGGGCGTGTGAGCCTTGACTTGACAATCCTCTAGTTCCACCGCGTCTTGTTCTGCATGGCGGTCCAAAGAAGGGAGAGAGAGTGGATGCGGTATTCAAACTGCAGGCTGGGACCAGTAGGTCATCCAGCAACATCTGTACGTAGTTCGTGACATGTTTCCCTACCTTTTTGGCAATGCCCTTGGGGCCAGGCCAGGTCAGAATGTGCCGCCCTGGCTGGCCAAGCCGCTGGGGGCCTGCCAGTCACCAAGGGCGGTGTCGACCTGGCTGGGGCGAGCAAGGTGTCCTACAAATGCTATCCTACGCTGTCTAATCTCGTCCGAAATACGAGGCATGCCCTGATACAAAGACTCTGATGACGGGCGCTTGGAAAACCCTACGTTCAGGACCTGTCGGAGCATCCTGTAAACTGTGCCGTCTAGCCTAAATGCCAGTGTGGGGGTGAGTGTCCACGCCTCGGCGCCATACGTGAGCACCGTGAGGACGGACCTTGAAGAGCATGCGCTTGCGGTGTTCGCCCAGGCCCTTGGAGCGCCAGTAGGTGTTGAGCGAACGGAGCCTAGCCCAGGCCAGGCCAATGCGGGTGTCCACATCGTCGGCTGTGTCAGGAAGCCAGCTCCCTAACAGTTTGAAGCGGTCGCAGAACGGGGCCGTCGTCCCGTCGAGCAGGCGCGGCAGCGGCAGTGGACTGGAGGCCCCAATCACCATCGCCTCAGTTTTGACACTAATCTCCAACCCCACCGCCCTCCCCTCCAAGCCCAGACAGTCCAGCCAGGTCTGAATGTCCTCGGCCGGGCGCGCGATGAGGCATGGTGTCATCCGCATAAATCAGGTCGGCCAGGCGGTAGCCAGGCTCAACCCCGCCGTGCTCTTTCTCGTTAAGGATGTCCAAGCCTGGCTCGAACCCTGCCTGGCTCGAGCAGTAAAGCGCGCACGTGCTCGGCGCATGACGTGATCCACGACAATAATGAACAGGTATGCTGTGCCCATGCAGAGAGCTGCTCTCTGCTGAGATGCCACGCTCTAGCTTGTGTATAATAGCTATGATGATCTTCCCCACCTATGACGGGCTCCCCTTAGCTGGCCGGGAGTTGCCCGAGACTCTGGTTGGTGCAGGTGCCCTAGGGCACCTAGAGCAAGTGTTGTTTACATTCCCACCCTTTTTGCAGGAAGTAGCTTAGAATGTATTATTATAGTAGGCCATATGTATGCCCCTTCTCATGGGCTATGTGCTACAGATACTCCCAACGGCCGGAGTTCTGTTCCTAATTAATTAACAGGAGGCTACACATTTCCATCACCATTCATCTTCATCATCCTGAACGACTCGAACACGCGGACAAGATAACGGCAGGCTCGAGCTACCATGGTCCGGATTCTCCCGATTTCTGGCCCATGCGCTGGTTGTCTCCTAGCTTGATATCTCTGTTGTGGGTACATGTAGCACATATTATCCCTGAGAAGGGGTGTATGCCTTTTGATACATTCTGGGCTACTTCCTGCAAGGGTAGGGTGTAAACTACACCTGCTCTGGGTGCACACAGTGAACCTCAGTGCATCACCATGATGTATCATACCTAAAAGGCCTGGCATGGGTTGGAAGATTATTATGGCTAGGCAATGGCTAGGGCATGGCCGGCGTCTCAGCAGAGAGCAACTCTCTGCATTAATTAATTAATTAATTAATTAATTAATTAAACTCGTGCTCCCGTTGGGGAGTCACGGAGCACCGAAGTGCTTTTAATCCCTGTGTGTGCACTACAGGAGAAAGGGCAGAGACCCCCAGTCTCCTTCATGCCAAAGGCATGCCACAGCTGCAATCGGGCGCGGCTAGCTAAAAGGACAGGCTAACGATCCGGCAAACTGTGGGTGCAATAAGACCCATGTGAGCATATCATAGCAAGGAGCGTGGGCAAGTAATCTGAACATAGCCAGGGCGTAGCATGGCTGTACTAGGACTAGGCTAAGGCTATGGCTGGTTGTGTACCGTGCGTTGGCGGCACGTGACTAGGTGTGTTGGCACAGCTAGGCAACATTCTAGGCATGGCTGCCTTAGCGGCAGTGACGCCAATGGTTACAAGCTAGGGCTATTGCTATTCTAGCCCGCTGGGGGCGTCCACATCTTGTGGTTGATCATCAGGTCCCCGCCCCTCCAGTACACCTTGGGCTTCTGGGTCCTGCTTATGGCGGAGGTATTCCGGCCACAGGTCGCGTCGCTGCTGTTGCTGAGCGGGGGTGAGGTCGTCATCCAGCGTCCAGGTGAGGTCGTGCAACCGCTTGCGACGAGAGAGGAACGGCGCTGCTTATCCTCAGGGGAGGGGAAGGTGAGTAGGACTGGTGGGGGAGCCGCCTTGTCCCGTGAGTGGGGAAGGCGGTGGCACCCACGCAGTTCTACCTCACCTACCAGGCCCATGAGGGTAAGAAGCTGGTTCTTGAGCTCGTCAGCAAGAGAGGTTGACGTCTCACCTGGCTTCTGGGGGAAGCGACGTAGCACCACTCGGCACTCGCGGCGAGCGCGGTCGGTGACCTCTGCATGCATGGGCAAAGCGTGACTATAATATAATGCTATGCATCATCTGGTGTCTATACGATGCCTAGCCTTACTTAGTACTTAATGTTGTGCCCATGCAGGGAGTAATAACTCCCTGCTGAGATGCCATGCCCTAGCTTTTTGTATAGCCATGCTGATCTTCCCCCCCATGACAGGCATGCCCCTTCGCTGGGCATAGCTTGAAGATCATGGGGATGCAAGTGCCCTGGTGCACCTAGAGCAAGGGTCCTTTACATTCCCACCCCTGCAGGAAGTTACTAGCTTAGAATGTATAATTTAGGCCATGTGCCCCTTCTCTGGGCTATGTGCTACATATACTCCCAACGGAGTTATGTTCCTAATTAATTAATTAATTAATTAATTAATTAATTAATTAATTAATCATCTGGTGTGGAGCCCGTCATAGGCATACATGTACATGGCTAGATGATGCTAATTCATCGTCTGGTGTGGGGGCCAAAATTTAGGCATACATGTACAAGGTGGCCACATTAATTAACTAATCAGTAATGGCCATCTTCGCCACGCGGCGCCTCACAAATTGATCAAACAAATGAGCCATTCTCTCGGCCCTGCATGATAGTTTATCAAGAGATAAAATTACATTTGGCTAGATTGACATCAAATTTGGCACCGGGGGGGTCCCAGCGGGGAAGCTAGCAGATGGCCATGACCTCCGTTTTCTTGCTGATCATACTAGGCCCATGCACCGCCCGGATTTTCTAGACTAGATAACTTAGAGTTAGGTTAGTTCGATTACGCGGCTTCCTCCACTCCACCCATCCATCAAGGAAATTATATGTGCTACATGAGCTGATCATACTAGCTAGGCCAATGCACCGCCCGGATATTCTAGACTAGATAACTTAGAGTTAGGTTAGTTCGATTACGCGGCTTCCTCCACTCCACGGGATCCATCAAGGAATATGTGCTACATGATCTCCCAACGGAGGCATATGTTATAATTTAAAGCACCGCCCGCGCCTCCAGTGACAAGCTACCTAGCCAGAGTACGTTGGGGGGCTCCGGGGTCTCCAAGTTCCTGAGCGTCGTGCCATCAGCGCATAGATCAGATTGATATATCGCTCAGTCGGTAATATCAAGGAGATATTAACCAGCGCAGGCCAGAAATCGGGAGAATCCGGACCATGGTAGCTCGAGCCTGCCGTTATCTTGTCCGCATTTTCGAGTCGTTCAGGATTCATGATGAATATGAATGGTGATGGAAATGTGTAGCCTTGTGCATTGAAATAATGACTGGCTTACTTGTAGAGCGACTAGACGACCTACTTCTAGACGGTGGGGCCGGAAACAGCTTGCTTGATCACCTGGGGCGTGTGTTTCAAGCCTAACTGGCGGGGAGTGTCTAGTGGTGAGCACCATTGCTGCGATCGCCAAGGTATATAGCTGGTGGGTCAACCCCGTCGTAGCTGGCGCACTTCGTGATATCTCTATATCCTCGGCGGGCATACCTCCACCCGGGCAAAGCGGGCTGCAATGATCGAGTTATATAAATCCTATAATCAAATATAATGGTTCTCTCATGTGGATAATCATCAAGAAGGTTGAGGTGGGTTGATGACAAGAAGGCCTCTCGATCTAATTCATGAAAACTTAGACTCTAGAGCTGGGTGACCTGATCAGTCCAGAAGCTAGTTGTCTCACTTAATGCTTAAACTAAAACTGTTGATGTTAGCTCCATCAAGGGTGATTCCTCGTGCTAACGGCACCTGCACCCTCGATCCTCCTGCTGCATGGACCCCACCCCACCCACTCCTGTTGAACGTATGGCAGCCCCGTCCCGGCCCGGCGACTCGCTTCAAGCTCCTTGGCAGCTAGCTGGCTCCGGCCCATCCACGGCCGACGACATCATCACCCGCATTGGCCAGGCCTGGGCCGGGCCCTCTCACCGCCTCGAAAGGTACGTTCTGGATTGACATGTCGCTACCTAAGTGAGCGGCGCAATTAGCGCATGTCTGTTCAAGGCCCTTGTCCTCAGCATCCTCCTTTACGGCTGAGAGGCGTGGACCCGGTGGACCAGGCGCTGAGCAAGCAACTTGATGGCACATGCAGTCACGAGTTCGAATGCTCCGTCACATCCTCGGCATCCGCAACCAAGAGCGCCGCACGCGGGCCGAGCTCTACGGCGAGCTCCCTCTTGTCACCCATACCATCCGACACCGCCGTCTCCTCTTTGCCAGCGCCCGCACAGCTAGACCAGGTGAGTACCGAGGTGGGCGCTGCGCGGGCCGGCGGACTTAGGACTGGCCAACCAGGTAGACACCTCCTCCTAGCTACGGCAGGGTCGATCCCCTTGTTCCGTCGCACCCCACTGGCAAACTTGTTCGCGCCCCGCACCGACGCGCGGCGCGACCCGGACCTATGTGACTGTGCAATCGCTTGAGCTGAATGTAGGGTTTTCCAAGCATTATTTTTATTATTATTATTATTATTATTATTATTATTATTATTATTATTATTATTATCAACATCACTCCGTTGGGAGTCAATGTAGCACATATCCCTGAGAAGGGGCATATGGCTTTAAATATGTACATCCTAGGCTACTTCATGCAAGGGTGGGAATGTAAGCAACACTTGCTCTAGGTGCCGCAAGGGCACCGGCACCACCATGCTGTCTCAGGTTCAACCCAACTAAGGGGATCCTGGCACGGGGGAGGAAGATCATCATGGCTATACAAGGGCTAGGGCACTACAATACGCTTCCGCGGACACCTTTTTCAGCGGGGAAAGTGCCCCCGGGCTTCCGGGGCAAATTCAGCAAGCGCTGCGGAACTTAGATACTAAAAATTCGTTTTTGGTTCGTACCGTACAGCCAATCATTTTGCGCCCGGATCAAATTGTGATCTGGGCACTGAACACGAAAATTTCAGCGGAACGTACGAAACACCAACGCAACTACAGAAAATTTTCAGTGACGAAACTGTAGTACCGTGTACCAAGCAAAATGTAGTAGGACTTCGCAAAAGTCACGTTCGGAATTTTTCCCCGCAAGATTCCCCCGCAAGATTCCCCCGCAAGATTCCCCCGCACGATTCCCCCCGCTAGGTTCAGGCTCCAGTCGATGCTCGCCAAATGGCGCAAAAAAAGAAACATATGTTAAAATCAACGGTGCGAATCCTCGTTACCGCTCGGGTAACATTCTCACTCATTTCGCGTCTCCTACGAACCGTATTGTAGTGGGCATGGCTTCTCGACAGAGAGCATCTCTCTGCATGGCATAGCATGGCTAAATTCTTAATGCAACATCCATGGGGGTCCCATTATAGACAAAGCATGGCTAAATGTTGAAGGCATCATCCATGGGGGCCATTATGGGCGCACATGCGCGTGGGCCACATGCTAGGCTAAGCCTTACTATAATCTACACTACTGGTACATATATCCCTAGTCTGAGGTGGCAGGAGGGGGCTGCCAGGGCTTGTGGTCAACGTGGATGACCGCCCCCCTCCAGTATACCGGCTTCCCCCTTGCGCTCTGCCGGAGCTGAAGGTAGGTCGGCCATAGCTCGCGTCGCCGTTGTTGCTGGGCCAGGGTCAAGTCGTCGTCCAGCGTGAAGCGAGTCTCCGAGAGCTTCTTGCGGCATTTAAGGAACGCCAGCTTGTCCGCCATGTACTTAAAGGTGAGGAGCACGGGTGCCGGGCCAGCCTTCCCCCGCGCGCGGGGGAGGCGGACAGCCGACATGTCCAGCTCACCAGTGAGTAACATGGGGGCAAGAATGGCGCGCTTAAATGCCTCAAGAAGGCTCGTGGAGGTCTCACCTGCCTGCTGGTCGAAGTGCTTGACGATGACATTGTGGCTGCGCTTGTCGAGCTCGGCTTCCTCGCGAAGGTCGAGGGCTTGTTGCTTGAGTTGTGCCGAGATGGTGGAGGTGGTGGAGGTGGTGTGTTGCTTAAGCAAGTCCGCCCAGGTGGAGGGAGCATCGCCGGCCGGGCCAGCAGGATCGAGCCGGCTGGGCGGCGATGTCCTTCACCGCCTGGGCGGTGAGGCCGGCGGTGTCATGCAAGCTCTCAAGTGCGTTGGCGGTGGCTTGAAGGCGGTGGTCGAGGTCGAGGAGCTGGGCTTTGATGTCGGCAGTGGAGGCGGAAATGGCAGTGGAGGTGGAGGCGGCGGCGGTGGAATTAAATGTGAGGAAGTTCAGCAGTCAGCGTGCCGCCGATTGCTGCTATGTCGGCAGCAAGGGGGGTCACGTGCTGCTGAAAGGCTTCCGTGAGGATGGATCGAGCGGAGGGTGGGGACGGAAAGGGATGGAGCCCAGATCTCGGCGTCAGAGCGCTGGAGAAGGGAGTTGAGGATGGCGTGCTGGAGATGGGGGCGTACGCAGCCGGACAGCTGGTAGATGTTGGCCCAGCGGCTGCCGTCTGGGCAGAGGAGGCGATTGATGGAGTGGAGATGGAGGCACAGGTCGTAAAGCGAAGCGTAATCCCCGAGGAGGATGCAGCGCATAGCATCGGTCGGAGAAATGGTGGCCCAGTCGTAATTAATCTGCGACCTTGAAAATCCGGGGCCGAAAGCTCGGTTCTGGGGGGCGTGAAGACCCTCCTGTGTCGGCGGCTGGGCGGGTGCGCTTGGGGTCAGGCGATGCAGATGGCGAGGCGTGAAGCCCGGGGGGTTGCTGGACGACCACCAGTGCACGACTAGTGTCATCGCCGCCTGCCGGACCTGAAGGCGAAGCTGCAGCCTGAGCTGCAGACGTACTTTTCATTGCCGAGCGCAGCCGCCAGGCTGCGTTGCGTCGAGGCGCGTTTGTTCGCCATATAGCGTTTTAGATTCGGAAAATTATATCAGCGTGTGCGTCTTAGAAAGACGAAGCAATAGTGATATTCACGGCTAAATTCGGTGCTCAAACGTGAAAGTTATGAGCTCCGACAGCCATGGCTACCTCGTGGCCGGAATTTCGCGTATTTGTCCTGACACTCGTCCGGGAGTGTGTGTGTTCCAAGCATATAGGTCTTTGTATCAGGGTATGCCTCGCATTTCGGACGAGATTAGGCAGCGTAGGATAGCATTTGTAGGACATCTTGCTCGCACCAGTCAGGTCGACACCGCCCTTGGTCTGGTCGGCCCCCAGAGGCTTGGCCAACCAGGGCCGCGGCACATCGATCGAAGTGACCTGGCCTGGCCCCAAGGACATTCCTAGAAAGCTAGGTAAGCCTGGCATGAACTATGTACATCCAGATGTTGCTGGCCGACCTAGTGGTCCCATGCTCAGTTTGAGCACCGCATTCACTCCCTCTCTCTTCTTTGGACTGCCATGCAGAACAAGAAGCGGTGGCAGAAGATAGTCCAGCCAGGCTCACACGCCAGCCCCTGTGGGCAAGCCGGCCCCCTCCCCCCAAGCGGAAAGGGCGTTTTGCTAAAAAGTGTAGTTAGGATTTTTCTAGACTAGATAGCTTAGTTACCTAGCTAGGTTCGTTCGATTACGCGGCTTCGCCCACCTCCATCCATCCCGCAAGGAATATGTGCTACATGATCTCCCAACGGAGACATTTTATAATTTAATTTTTTTAAATTTTAATTGCTTGAGGAGGCAGGGCTTCTGGGATTATCTGTACTCCGTGCCCGCATGATAGACAAGGCCGGAGAAATGGGCTGCCGTCTGCGATAAGCACCTTAAGTGGGGCATGCTCCTGTTTTCTCCCCACGGGCCCCGCGGCCCATTAGTAGAATAATAAGTAAGTAAGTAAGTAAGTAAGTAAGTACTTGCGTGTCATGCGCAAAGGCATGCCACGGAGTACTACTTAATTAATTAATTAATAAGCACGTGACTGCGTCACGTGGGTGCCAATACAGAGTTAAGGAACCTTCAACCCTATATACACAGCGAGAAGGAGGGAGGGCGCCCTAGCTTCTCTCACTGCCGCAGGTGGGCAGGCCACAGAGCGCTCTCTCCACGGCATGGTGCCGGGGCGCAACACTGTGGGTGCAATACCAAAGAGACAACCAGCGCAGGCCAGAAATCGGGAGAATCCGGACCATGGTAGCTCGAGCCTGCCGTTATCTTTTCCGCGTTTTCGAGTCGTTCAGGATGATGAAGATGAATGGTGATGGAAATGTGTATCCTTGTGCATTGAAATTATGGCTGGCTTACGTGTGGAGCGACTAGATGACCTAGACGGTGGGGCCGGAAACAGCATGCTTGATCAGGGCGTGTGTTTCTAGCCTAACTGGCCGGGAGTGTCTAGTGGTGAGCACCATTGCTGCGATCGCTCTCCCACCATTTACGAGGAAATACCCGCAAATGGAAAACCACTGAAAAGGTCTAGCTAGTCAGTCATCACGTTAGCCATGCCATGATTCCAAACGTCCAAGAACTGCACACGGTGCAAAGGCAAAAAGCCGGAGGACAGCACTTTCAAATGTGCGGCGGGAACCAAAAGCCCGCGGATGCCAGAAAACATCGTGTTGCGGCAGCGACGCGACGATGTGGACAACGAATCCAGTGCCAAGCTCGGAACGGCCGCAAAGGAGATCTGGCATCACAGGGTTCAGATGTGCGGAGATACTATGCGATCCAGCCGGTCCACGACCTGTTTGTAGAGCTTGTGCCAAGGGGCAGCACCGAACAGATGTGGGTGACGTTGCAAAAAACATCGGACTTGACGGAGCATAATGGCTCGGTCATAGTCTTTGACCAATAAACGCTGCAAGAGTTCAACAAGAGTCGTGATGAAATCAACACGATAAGAACAAAGACGGGAAAAACGATGTAACTGAGAAAGAACAACACCATATTTTGCTGTGTGGGAAAGGAGACTGTGAATATCGGGGTAACGAATAAAAGGAATTTGCTGGTATTTAGGATCCTTGCGCTTATCATAGACAGCCGTACGCCAGCCCTTCTTGTTATGGGTAATGTTAAGATCGAGGTAATTGCAATGAGTATCCTCCGACGTGAGCTTTAATGTGAGGGACGCTTGCGGGTAGATGCCAGGCAGACCAGCGGTGATATACAAATGGGTTGCGAAATCAGGGTTGTCGAAAGCGATGACATCATCAATGTATCGACATGTATGGATAAAACGCCTGATGAGAACATCATCGTTTGAGGCAATGAGATTCTCCATGAATGCAAGCTCATAAGTGTATAGATAGAGGTTTGCAAGGAGCCCGGCACAGTTAGTGCCCATAGGGATGCCGATAGCTTGTTGGTATACATTGCCCGCAAAACAGATGAAGGTGTTATCAACAAGATAAGAGATCCAATGGACAAGGTCAGCCTTCGTGATAATATAATTATAACCATCCCGCACGATAGCACCTGCCGCGATCCCTGAGAGCCACGTTGCCGTGGGCTTGGTCTGAGAAACACGCACGTGCAGGTGGTTGCGCCCGTGAGGCCTACGTGCATACAGACGAGTAAGGAGGCTATCTAAACGAGCTTTCAAATCGTGCAAATCTAGTGTGGTATATAGAGTGGTGAAATCATAGGTGGCTATGGGCATAGGTATACGTTTCTCTGCTGCTGTCTTAGAACGGCTAAGGGCGGCAAGGCGTAGGCGTACTTGGGCTGAGTCTATGACGATCCAACTACCAGCGCATTCATACCCGGCATTCGACAGCACCTCCACCCATAATGCATTGGCTTCGGGGAGAAGAGCATTCAAAGCATGGCAGATGAGTTTCGAGAGAGGCATCAGTGGGGCTGAATGCGACGCAGCAATGGTGCGCAAAGCAACAGGAGTTTTGTGCAGCTTAAGAGTGAGATACAGATATGGGAACGTAGTGGTGGTGGCGCGTCGCTGCCGCTTAAGGAATGCCCGAGCAAAAATGTTTTGGCTGTGCAGAAAAGCCCGATGAGCAGCAGTGATACTGGCGGTGGACTGTGCACGCTGAACATAGGTAGGGCTGGACGCCAACTCGTGTTGCAAAGTAGCAAGGTAGTGCTTCTTGCATATGAAAGCAAAGTTGTTGGCACTCTTGTCAACACACGTGATGATAAAGTCCTGCTTGAAGTGGTCAAGAAGTGCTTTATCTGTGGTGTTGAGCCAGGTGGTGCGGTGGACCTGCTGGAGACGGTAATCAAGCCTGGTGAGACGTGCATTGCATTCGTGAATGACGGCGCGAAACCACGGTTCCATGGCAAGGGGAGCAAGCTGTAGGTCCGTGCTCATGGCATTGCAGAATTTGCGCAGTGATGTGGAGAGCAGTGCATTCACCTCTTTGGCACACGTGCGCTGGACCCACGGCCGAAACTTGGTGCCTTTGGCAAAAAGGTCTACAAGCGTGTGGCTCGGCAGGATGCTGAGGTCAGCGGTCATGACGTGCTGTGAGGTGGGATCAAGGTACTTGAAATACCGTTGTTGTTGGCAGGGGCAGGGCCCTGCCAAGATGGTGGCCAGCTCGGTGGGCGTTGTATCGCGGCTGACCTTCCCGTTGCTGAAAACCATTTGTCCCAAGGTGGGAGAGTAATGCCAGGCGGCAATGGGAGTGCCGAAAGTGTTGCGCACCACGAGCGGCATCGCAGCCTGCACTTGCGGCAAATGCAGAATGTGTGGCAAACACAGCTCATCCATCGCAGCATGAATGAAAGGTGAGATCAGCAAACGGCGCGGACGCAGTGCATCTGCATTCCCATTGACACGGTGCCGAATGATACGTGAGAGAAGGCCTCGCAGACTAGTGGCATGGGAGCGGGGGACTTGCAGATCAGCTGGGGAGCACGACCCGACGGCAATGTGTAAGCTGGTAAGCTTCTTCAAGCTGCATGCTTCGAGATAGGATGCATGAAAGTTGCCGCGTTGCATAAGCCGAGACATGTGACGTAAGCAGCGGAGACTGGTGGAGTAAAGGGAAGGATCGGTGGACACATGTGTGGAAGGTGGAGGCGGAAGACGGCGTTAACCACGTACTTGGACTTGAACTGGGATGAGCAGTTGTCAGAGCACATGAACATCCTCTTCACCCCCACACCAAGTCCGCGCAGGGTTTCCATGATTGTCCTCAGCGCGTAGACGAGCGCCCGCTCTCCCCGCTTCATCTTGGCTTCCCCGAGAAAAAAGAACGTTCGCTTTGCCATCGCACCATTGTGCAAATATCGCACGATCATGGGCATGAGGACAAAGCTCGTCTTGTGAAAGTACTGCGACTGCAGTTGGACGTAGTTGTTGTTCTCGTAATTCTCGGCCCAATCTCCATGCACGAGCACATCCCCCTCAGTCATGTTCCTCTCCCGGTCCTTGATCGTTGCCGACTGCCACCATGACGTAAAGCAGTGGTTGGTAAAGTCCTCCCAACTCTCGATAATCGCCAGCCTCAGCTGCGCGGGCGTTGACCTCATCGTTTCCTGTACGGGCCGCTTGACCTTCTCCGGGACCCGCCGATCGGTCGCGTCCTGTTTTAACCAAGGGATGAAGTAAATTTGCAAGTAACATATTCATAAAGTATCAGAAAAGCCTTTAAATTAACATCGCGCTGCAGAATGACGCTGCGAAATAATTGCGTCACAAAATCCAAACACGCTTACCTCCCCTGCCGGTCGGGAAACCACTACCTCCTTCTTCACGTATCTGAACCAATTTAGTAGTTCTGTTGAATTCTTGTCCCGGTCACACAACACCCAGTCTTTGATGCCACACCGGGACTCGGGACACGAGTTCTCCATACATGCCCTCTTCAGAATGCGAAAGACAGACCCCTCCTCCATGGATGGGTCCCCTACCCTTGGCACCCCTTCCTCATCCTCCACGATCCTCTCATTTATTTCAAGATCGTCAAGGTCTTGCCCCTGCCATTCATCTTCCGTCACATTATTGTCCCCTTCCTCCTCTTCGTTTCTCGCCGAGTTTGCCCCACCCCCCAGCTCACTTCCCCCATCCGCCTCCGCCACACGGCAATGGAAGTGCTTCACCCATTCGGTCGTGTGCAGGCTTTCGAACATCCCGCACGTGCCGTCAGGCAATCTCGCCCTTAAACATCCCTCACACTCGTCGCCGCACTTGCAGTTCTTGCCGTGCTTCGCCTTGCAGTACCTAGTCCATGCCGCTACCTTCGACTGCATGACCGTATGCGTCTCACAGGCGCACACGTTTCTCTCCTTCCACTTCCCCTTGACGGTTTTGGGGGCGTACTTGCAGAAAGTCGTATATCCGACATGGATGCCGACATCCTTCTCATACTGCGGACTTTTCTTGTCCCAGTACGTGTGCTCCGCTAAAAACTTGAGATATATGTCCTCCTTCGAGGTGAGGTAGAAGTAGGCCCCTTGGACACCAACCAAAATCGCACGATTGCCAACTCGTTCGTGCGTCTTTATGGTATCCCTCTCTTGGGGCGAAGCGCGCGAGTTCTCCTCATCAGTCCAAGCCTGCGCGATCGACTCGATTACAAATTGGGGCAACTTCCTCTTCTTTCGCGCCAGCGCACGCGTCAGGAACTCCATCTTCTGTTGCTTTCTGATCGCCCGAACTTTGAGAATGGTCTTCGCGGGGACACCCGTCATTCTCTCCAACTCTGCCGCCGAAAACTCCTTCTCGATGTCGTCCCCACAAAAAAGAGTTGACACCAAAATGATCTTGACGTCTCTGTCATGGTCGGATTTCGACAGGTCGTCAAAAAGGGCGATCAGCCGAGCCACCCAAGACCTCGACAGTTGTGCAAGCCGCTGCTCATCAAAAAGCTTGGCCACCGGAATGTCAAAATGCTCCGCCTTGAGCTCGTCAGCCCTCTTATTGAAGCCATCAACAATCTCCTCAAAAGAGGCCCGCTTGGTAGATTCATTCCTCATGTGATGAACTACGTTGTACGCCTCATCAGCAAGATGAGTCCCCACAACAGACTTCTTCTCGGCGTACTGGCCAGGCCTTTTCGCTGGCTTCCTGAAGGCGGGCGAGGTGCTGCGGTTCTCATTCCCGAAATTTCGTTTCGAGCTGTTTTTCAGATCCGCTGCAAGGGGCGTCGGTGTCCCGATGCTCAAGTTGTGGGCATTGAGTCGATTAGCAAAGCCGCCACGCAAGGAGGAGGAGGTTGGCGAAAGAAACACCCGTTCCCGTGCTGCAGAAACAAAAAGAAATTCACGGAAAAATTTACATATTAGCAGGGTCACTCCGCGAAATGACCCCACCTTCTTCGCAGATACAAAAGAATCTCAATTGCGAAGCAAATATAGAGAAAGTCAAACTTCATGAAATTTTTGGTAGCTCTGCAGCGCGACCCTTGCGAAGTTACACACAAGTTTTAAGGCCTTTTCGTATGGAACTGAGAAGAGGTCGCGCTGCAGCGCGACCAAGATTTGCATCATTGGAAACACACCTTCCCGGCTCATTTTTCAGGCGTGTCGTGTCGTTGCCGATCGAGGTACCTGGATGATCACACCAAGACAGGAAAATACGTGAATTAATTCATGGAATTATTTAAGATTCTACTAAATGAAATTGAATATTGAACATAATTGTTTTAATCATTATTGTTTAATTATGTAGCAGAAATATGGAAAGTATTTATTGGTATTTATATAGTTTTAATTAGTATTTAGTACTATTCATGTCCCACGTAGTGGAAGCATACATGTGACACTAATTGACATGCCCGGAGGCACGCCGTTCAAGGCCCTTCATGAAGTACGTTGCCCTAGAGGCAACCAAGACAAGGGTGGGTGGGTGGGGAGCAAAGAAAGAGGCCGACAAAACCAGCCAGAGCGGCTTTTAGTCGCAAAACCTCCCTTATCCCTAGCTAACTGACGTCATTAAACCCTTATGTTTAGTGGATGCTAGTAAGACGCTAACCGTACAGACCGGGGGTAGAATATCCCGAATCTGCACGGCTAGTATTAAATAATGCGTAGGTTGTTCTTTTCAGGGGCACTGCACCTCACGCCCCGTTCCGCCCGGGTATAATCAACCCAAGCGCGGAACGCACATTTTATTTAATTCATTTTTCAACCATGCACTATATTGCATCTACTAATCACAAAAGCTCTAGCCAAACAGCTACGAGTAAACACTGCGACCTATAAGCCGCTCATCCAGCGGCCTCTTGTTCCCGCATTCACGTATAGAAGAAACTCCGTTCAAAGAACCCCGATTCATGTCCCACGTAGCTCCCACAAAAACCAGCATCTTCATTAAAACAATAAGTGGAAGCATACATGTGACACTAATTGACATGCCCGGAGGCACGCCGTTCAAGGCCCTTCATGAAGTACGTTGCCCAATCACCCCCGCCCTGGCTTTCCCTTGAAGCCGCACTCCACCTTGCTCGTTGTCACAAGTGACCGCCCTGCCGCAAAACGGGAGCCCCCCACATCGGGAGGCGTGTGCCCGGCGGCTGTGGATGCATGGCCAGGCCCAAAAAGGCCCAGCGCATTTGCACTGCGATTGCGCACGGCCAGCCTATCATGACCCCTCTCGGGGCCCCGAGTCGGTACCGCTATGGCCGTCTCCCCATAGACCCGGGGTGCTTCGAGAAAAAACGTGGACCTAGCCCAGGCCCCGCCAGCCCGGATGCCCGAGGCCACAGCCCCAGGCACCTGGCTGAACGAGAGTCCGTTCAGCCAAGACCGCATTCCCCCCCGAGGTTTCTATGCGTGGGGAAAAAATTTCTAGCTTAGACGCTTTTCCCATCGCCGTCCCCAGCCCCAACCACCCCCCCCTCGGCGGAAGGCAATTGCAAAGTTTGCTGGCCAGCAGCAATTTCCGAAGAAAAAGCCGCAGGCCGCGGACCGAGACACGGGTCGCCAGTGCCAGCCATCCGGCTCCAACCCGGGGTGCAAGCATCCCCAGGTACGGAGCACCAGCTCGCGCACTGGGCCGACCAAGCGACAGTTGAGCACCTGTCACGGCATCCGGCCCACCAAAGACCCCAAGCTGGGGAAAAGGTGCGGACCGGAGGTAATCTTTTTCTTTTCTTTTAGTTAACCGGGCGAGGAACTACGCCTGGCCGGTTAACAACTGGAAGTCTCACCACTGGCCAAGTGGCCAGTGCAACCAGTGCTTTTGGGATTTTGCTCCGCAGCACCCATAGCTGCGGCTGCCGCCGCAACGACAACGAGCAAAGAAAGAGGCCGACAAAACCAGCCAGAGCGGCTTTTAGTCGCAAAACCTCCCTTATCCCTAGCTAACTGACGTCATTAAACCCTTATGTTTAGTGGATGCTAGTAAGACGCTAACCGTACAGACCGGGGGTAGAATATCCCGAATCTGCACGGCTAGTATTAAATAATGCGTAGGTTGTTCTTTTCAGGGGCACTGCACCTCACGCCCCGTTCCGCCCGGGTATAATCAACCCAAGCGCGGAACGCACATTTTATTTAATTCATTTTTCAACCATGCACTATATTGCATCTACTAATCACAAAAGCTCTAGCCAAACAGCTACGAGTAAACACTGCGACCTATAAGCCGCTCATCCAGCGGCCTCTTGTTCCCGCATTCACGTATAGAAGAAACTCCGTTCAAAGAACCCCGATTTCTATTACAATCATTATTGTTTAGATAGAAGAAATATGAACTGGACAGACTAGCTATCTCTAATACTAAATATTTTCTACTTATTGTATGAAAAAAAGAGTGATGTCCATAAATATATGTAATATTGTCATAAAATTTAATCAATATTTTAAATTTGTATTCATGGCATTAATCTATCTAGTACTAGTCATTTATATAAAAAACTAGTACAGTAAGTTAGCAGTAAATAGGAAAATATATTTAACAAATATTAGAAAGAACATATATCATATTCATAACAATAATCATAATAATAAGCATATGGACAGCAGAAAGTATAAATATATTGGCTAGCATGTTAGTATATATCCCCATACATTTACTATACCCGATTCATGAATATATTTATTTGTATACCCCAAAAGTTCTGCATTCGAAATTTTTGCCATACCACGTGGCAGTAGGCACGTCGCTTTGCAGAGTGACGACTGGTGGTAATATGACAGATGATCTCTCAGACGACGTGCAAAAAAGCACCGGGCTCACGCTAGAATCGAACCGCGGACGTCGTTATCCACGGCAGCATGGTGACGCCCGAATCCAAACATCCCGATTGTAGCGTCAAATTGGCTGCGTGTTGTTCCTTTTTATACCTGCGGGACCGTGAAGACCGACGCTTGGATTACGTCACATTGTGAGTCGTCCAATCCGCATGCGCGGTTTGTCAATAAGAATAATCTAGCGCCGCGTTTCGCCTCGTTGGCCGAATGGCGAGCATGCCACGTTTTCCGTCCTGAACGCCGGTTACGCTGGGCCGTTGACAGGGGTCGCTCCACGGACGATCGGTCACAACAGCTGTTGGGTTTCGAAAACCGCACCACCACTGCTGCCGCCATAGCTGTTTTCTGTAATAATCATCGCTGCCTGAAGATGGTGAGACAAATGCCGCCTCAACTCGCCGCCATAATGAAAAAGGTGCATCAACAGCGCAGTCTTTTTTGATGTCGAGCGTGATGTTTGTTGCTATGCCTTCAAATGGTCCGGTTAGTTTATAGCTAGCCCAATTCTAATCGTGGTCCTGTTCAATGCCGTTTTTCCCCCTTCCTGATTTATGCGTGCAGGTAAATGTGCAACGAACCCCTACTTACTCGCGCGAGCAGGGTGGCGTCTATGATGCCCTTTTGTAGTCCTCAGCCAGCGATATGGCTTGTTTTTTCGTGTTGGTCCTCAGCCAGCGACATGACTTCTTTTTTCTGGTTGGTTCTCGGCCAGCGATATGCCTTCTTTTTAAGGGTTGGTCCTCAGCCAGCGACATGGCTTCTTTTTTCGTGTTGGTCCTCAGCCAGCGATATGCCTTCTTTTTTAGGGTTGGTCCTCAGCCAGCAATATGTTTTCTTTTTTCGTGTTGGTCCTCAGCCAGCGACACGGCTTCTTTTTAAGGGTTGGTCCTCAGCGAGCGACCAGAGTATTTTTTCGTATTGGTCCTCTGCCAGCTAAATGTTTTCTTTTTTCGTGTTGGTCCTAAGCCAGCTAAATGTTTTCTTTTTTCGTGTTGGTCGTCAGCCAGCGATATGTTTTCTTTTTTCGTGTTGGTCGTCAGCCAGCGATATGTTTTCTTTTTTCGTGTTGGTCCTCAGCCAGCGATATGGCTTCTTTTTTCGTGTTGGTCCTCAGCCAGCGATATGTCCACCACCACCATCCATGCATGCCAGCACCCCACCACCATCATCCATGCGTGCCAGCCACCCACCACCACCATCCATGCGTGCCAGCCACCCACCACCACCATCCATGCATGCCAGCACCCCACCACCATCATCCATGCATGCCAGCACCCCACCACCACCATCCATGCGTGCCAGCCACCCACCACCACCATCCATGCGTGCCAGCCACCCACCACCACCATCCATGCATGCCAGCACCCCACCACCACCATCCATGCGTGCCAGCACCCACCACCACCATCCATGCATGCCAGCACCCCACCACCATCATCCATGCATGCCAGCACCCCACCACCACCATCCATGCGTGCCAGCACCCCACCACCACCATCCATGCATGCCAGCCACCCACCACCATCATCCATGCGTGCCAGCCACCCACCACCACCATCCATGCGTGCCAGCACCCACCACCACCATCCATGCGTGCCAGCCACCCACCACCACCATCCATGCATGCCAGCACCCACCACCACCATCCATGCGTGCCAGCACCCACCACCACCATCCATGCGTGCCAGCCACCCACCACCACCATCCATGCATGCCAGCCACCCACCACCACCATCCATGCATGCCAGCACCCCACCACCACCATCCATGCGTGCCAGCCACCCACCACCACCATCCATGCATGCCAGCACCCCACCACCATCATCCATGCATGCCAGCACCCACCACCACCATCCATGCGTGCCAGCCACCCACCACCACCATCCATGCGTGCCAGCCACCCACCACCACCATCCATGCGTGCCAGCCACCCACCACCACCATCCATGCGTGCCAGCCACCCACCACCACCATCCATGCGTGCCAGCCACCCACCACCACCATCCATGCATGCCAGCCACCCACCACCACCATCCATGCGTGCCAGCCACCCACCACCACCATCCATGCGTGCCAGCCACCCACCACCACCATCCATGCATGCCAGCACCCCACCACCATCATCCATGCATGCCAGCACCCCACCACCACCATCCATGCGTGCCAGCACCCCACCACCACCATCCATGCATGCCAGCCACCCACCACCATCATCCATGCGTGCCAGCACCCACCACCACCATCCATGCGTGCCAGCACCCCACCACCACCATCCATGCGTGCCAGCCACCCACCACCACCATCCATGCGTGCCAGCCACCCACCACCACCATCCATGCGTGCCAGCCACCCACCACCACCATCCATGCGTGCCAGCCACCCACCACCACCATCCATGCATGCCAGCCACCCACCACCATCATCCATGCGTGCCAGCACCCACCACCACCATCCATGCATGCCAGCACCCCACCACCACCATCCATGCGTGCCAGCCACCCACCACCACCATCCATGCATGCCAGCACCCCACCACCATCATCCATGCATGCCAGCACCCCACCACCACCATCCATGCGTGCCAGCACCCCACCACCACCATCCATGCATGCCAGCACCCACCACCATCATCCATGCGTGCCAGCACCCCACCACCACCATCCATGCGTGCCAGCACCCCACCACCACCATCCATGCATGCCAGCCACCCACCACCACCATCCATGCGTGCCAGCCACCCACCACCACCATCATCCATGCGTGCCAGCCACCCACCACCACCATCCATGCATGCCAGCCACCCACCACCATCATCCATGCATGCCAGCCACCCACCACCACCATCCATGCATGCCAGCACCCCACCACCATCATCCATGCATGCCAGCCACCCACCACCACCATCCATGCATGCCAGCACCCCACCACCATCATCCATGCATGCCAGCACCCCACCACCACCATCCATGCGTGCCAGCACCCCACCACCACCATCCATGCATGCCAGCCACCCACCACCACCATCCATGCGTGCCAGCCACCCACCACCACCATCCATGCATGCCAGCACCCCACCACCACCATCCATGCGTGCCAGCCACCCACCACCACCATCCATGCATGCCAGCACCCCACCACCATCATCCATGCATGCCAGCACCCCACCACCACCATCCATGCGTGCCAGCACCCACCACCACCATCCATGCGTGCCAGCACCCACCACCACCATCCATGCATGCCAGCACCCCACCACCACCATCCATGCGTGCCAGCCACCCACCACCACCATCCATGCCAGCCACCCACCACCACCATCCATGCGTGCCAGCCACCCACCACCACCATCCATGCATGCCAGCACCCCACCACCATCATCCATGCATGCCAGCACCCCACCACCACCATCCATGCGTGCCAGCCACCCACCACCACCATCCATGCGTGCCAGCCACCCACCACCACCATCCATGCGTGCCAGCCACCCACCACCACCATCCATGCATGCCAGCCACCCACCACCACCATCCATGCGTGATTTTTTTGGGGAGTGGTTAGTATTGTTTTTGGGTAGGGTCGCTCTGCAGAGTGACCCCTACCCTTGCGCAATGTCGCAGTCTTTGTTTGTAAGGTCGCGCTGCAGAGTGACCCCCTCACAATGCAAACTTCCATTCAGTGTTTGTAGGGTCGCGCTGCAGAGTCACCTTTCCAAGATGCGTTATTCAATAACATTTTGTTGGTAGGGTCGCGCTGCAGAGTCACCTTTCCAAGATACGTTATTCAATAACATTTTGTTTGTAGGGTCGCGCTGCAGAGTCACCTTTCCAAGATACGTTATTCAATCACATTTTGGTTGTAGGGTCGCGATGCAGAGTCACCCTTTCCGGATACGTTATTCAATAACATTTTGTTTGTAGGGTAGCGCTGCAGAGTCACCTTTCCAAGATACGTTATTCAATCACATTTTGGTTGTAGGGTCGCGTTGCAGAGTCACCCTTTCCAGATACGTTATTCAATAACATTTTGTTTGTAGGGTAGTGCTGCAGAGTCACCCTTTCCAGATACGTTATTCAATAACATTTTGTTTGTAGGGTAGCGCGTCCGAGTGACCTTTCCAAGATACGTTATTCAATCACATTTGTGTTGTAAGGTCGCGCTGCCGAGTCACCCTTTCCAGATACGTTTATAAAAGTTACATCTTCGATTTTTTTTTTCCCAAACCTGAATGGGATTTCATCCTTGTTTCTTCTTAGGGTAGCGCTGCAGCGCCACCCCTCACGCTGATGCGAATTTACACTTTCTTCATCCGACATTGGTCTATTTGTTTTTCCTTATTTGCCGCAGAAGGAACAAGAGAAGGAGAGGGAAGTTCAGCTTCAGAAGGAAAAGGAGGAGCAGGAGAGGGCCTCCTTGCTTCAGAAGGGAAAAGAGGTGGAGAGGGCCACCTATGTCGACAAGGTCAAGTCGACGAGCGAGTCTCCTAAGTATAGTACGCCACCCGCCTCTCCGCCCAAGGGCGTAGAGGAGTTTCCTCCTCTGTCAACAATGCTTGCTGCCGGGGCTGGGCCAAGCTCCGTGGAGGCGTCGGCCTCCAAATCTCCCAAGCGGCCCGCACCTGAGGCACAGGCTGCCGGGGCTGGGTCCAGCTCCGTTGTGTCTCCACAGTCTCCTCAGCGGCCCGCACCTGAGGCACAGGCTGCCGGGGCTGGGTCCAGCTCCGTTGTGTCTCCACAGTCTCCCCAGCGGCCCGCCATCAACAAGGAGTCCCCCGTCCTCGGGAAGTCGACCTCAAACTCGCCGAGGTCCGCCCCCGTCGAGGTGGTTACCTCGAAGCCCAGCTCGCCGCCCAAGTCTTCTCCAAGGGCCCACCACGAGGCGTCTGAGCAGGGCAGCCCGCCGCCCAAGTCACCTCTAAGGTCCCACCACGAGGCTTCGACCTCGAAGGTCAGCACGTCGCCCAGGTCTCCTTCAAGGTCCCTACCCGAGGCCTCGACCTCACAGCCCAGCTCGCAGCCCGCGTCTCCCCAAAGCTCCCCTCCAAAGAAGGGGGCGACCTCCAAGTCCCGATCACCGCCCAAGTCGCCTGCAAAGTCTCACGGTCGGAAGTCTCCGCCCAAGCGCCGGTCGCCACCCAAGCGCCGGTCGTCAAACTCACCTCCGAGGAGCCGCTCCCCACAGGCAAGAAAGAAAGCAAGAGCGGAATGGGAGGAGAAGGAGGATGACCATGAGCGGTTCCTGCGTGATCTGCAGAAGAACATTGACCTCCTGATCAGCATGGAGGACAGGGACAAGGCAGACCCAAGGCCACTGGAGGATCTTCCGGAGGAGGAAAGAAAGAGAAGGAATGACCGCATGGCACTTCTGACTTCTTATCTGGATCAGGCAACGCAGCACGCCGAAGATCTGGTGAATCTGGAGAAAAAGGACAAGGAACGGAAGGCCGCCCAGGAGCTCCTGGAAAGGGAGCAGAGGGAATGGGTGAAGAAGGAAAGGGCAGAGCGAGAGGCGAAGCAGGCAGAAATGGAAGCTGCGGAGATGGAGGAGGCGGAGCGCAGGAAGAGGAGGGCGTCGTGGGAGCGGGACGAAAAGGAGAGAAAGGCGAATGAGGAAAGGAAAAAGAAGGACGAGGAGGCAAAGGCGAAGAGGAAGGTGCAGGAGGAGGGGAAGAGGATGATGGAGGCGGGTGTGGCGGCACGCCTGAAATACCAAGCCAAACTTGAGGAGGAGCGCAGGAAGGCGCAGGCTGCAGAAAAGTCGACGGAGGTGGATGGGAAGACCGCGGGGGTCTCGGAGAAGGAGGGTACGGAGCCGTCTCAGGTGAGAAACAGTTTTTACCCCCATTAGTGTGCGTGTTTTTTTTAACGGTTTCGTTATTCCTTATCTCTGCTAAGCTCGTCTGACCATGAATGGGTCATTTCGCAGAGTGACCCTAACCTGAACCAACAAGTATGCTTTTCCCTGTTGTTTTGATTTCAGAGGAAGCGGGGGGCAGACGAAAAGAAGTCAGAGGATCCCAAGAAGAGCGGGACAACAACGGAGGTGAGCGATAAGTAATCCTGTGTTTTTCGCCTTTGTTCTTTGTTCATTTGTCCATCATTTCTGAGTTGCCGTTTCCTTTGCATGTGTGATTAATTTATGGAGGGTCATTTCGCAGAGTGACCCTAAACTTTTTCAACGAGTATGCTTTCCTCTGTCTTGCTGCATCCAGAGGAAGAAAGGGGGAGATGAGACAGAGTCTCAGGGGAACGCCGAGGTTGGGAGTGGGGAGGAGAAATTGCGGGTGAGCTAATAATTTTTTCGCCGCTTCATAGTGCATGTCAGTTAGTCGTTCGTTCTGTTTGAGATTTTTTTATGAAGGGTCACTTCGCAGAGTGACCCTAAACTTTTTTTCCGATTATGCTTTTGTTTCGTTTTGTGGACCTGTGTGCAGCCGATCCAGTTGAGGGGCTTGGAAATTGGAAGTCATGGTTGACGACTTACGAAAAACATCTGAACGATGACGCCAAGTCGTTCTTGAGCACCTTTGTGTCGAAGGAGATCGAAGTTGCGATCGATGACGGTGTCTGGCATGAGAGGTTGTCAGTCGGGTCTGATGAGAAGATGAACCCTTGGAGTGATCCAACACTTCGTGATCTTTTGTTCGAAGTCATGGGGCGGAGCCTTCGAGGCAAAAGGTTAAAGGGGAAAGAAATTGCATCTCTTTTCGACACCTTTGAGTTGCTTGTTACCGAGTGCGGGTCAACGATACCGACGCAGCGGATGTTACAGCTTATGTTCCTCGAAGCCTGCTCGTCTGGATCAAGCTGTCTTGTGCGACCAAACAGTACTGCAAGGACACGAGACAGCACCCATTGTCACACGAGTATTTTGACATCATCATATCTGTCTGCAGGTGGGAAATGTACCAGGTCCTAGAGCAGGGGAAGACAGGTGAGGATTGGGACACCTCCCCGCTGACGGAAACGGATGTCAATCTGCTCTTGAAGAAAGGGTTCAAGGCTGCACAGTTCGACTGGGATGTCTTCGGCGACTTTCTGATCGCCATGGACCACTCGGTATCTCCCGAGTTGTTCAGGGCTGGTTCGGAAGTGATTGAAGATTTGGATGGGGTTAGATCGCACTTCCTTTCGTCGTATTCAGTGTGGATGGCGCAGTTTAGGGTGAACCCAGACCCTATTCTTCCGAGTCGAGCTGTTGAATTGTTTCTTCAGTTGTGCGAGGATGAGATCCTGCGTTTTCGTCAGAGTGGGGAGTTCGACATGGCCGGACAGTATGAGCCCCCACGAAAGGAGGTTGTCGCATGGCTTGAGTACAAGGGGATCGACGACTGCCTGTCGTTAGTGACGGCGAACATAAACGAGAAATCATGGAGTCAGGACATGCTATCTCACTTGTTTTTTCTTCGGACGTTTTTCGAAAACGAACTGAGCCACACAACTCCATCTGAGATGTGGCCGATCGGACAAGTGTTGCGGGAGTGGAGATTTGACATTGAGGTAATTATTGACATTTGTGTACATTTTTATTCAGTCCGTTTAGATTAGTGTTTCGGGGTTCTCTGAACAGAGTTTCTTTATAGTGATACGGAAGGGGAGCCGCTGATGCTAGGTGAAATAGAGCTGGGTGATGTGATCGTAATAAGGTTGATTAGGCTTCTAGTGTACGAGTATTACGGATGATATGGCCTAATTGTTGCGGCCCATACCTTGACGGTGTGCTGAGTACCTTGACGACGGATTTTTGCGTCTAGGTTCTCCTAGCAGATCTGTGATTGCGGACGGGTTTGCAACAGGCAATATCTGAAGTAAAACTTGACGGCTAAAACTGTTTAGAGGCCGTTGCCGGATCTGGCCGTTGGTAGAGAGCCGTTGGCCTTGAAACACGATAAAAGCTTGCTCACCTAGCTCATGGCGGTCTCTTTTGTTTTAACGAAGGCGGCGACAGGGGTCAGGGGCAGCGTAGCTGACGCCCGGAATTCCTTTCTGCAAAGCGGCTGGGATGCCGAAGCCCGGGCGGAAGCCAGGTTCGACAGGTGCTGGGAAGCAATTACCGAAAGCTAATCCCGAGGTGCCGACAGCTACTAAACAGACGGGAAAGGGCCGACTAGGCTGGCCGACGCAGAAGAAAAGGCTCCATCAGGAGCTCTCCACTTGCTCGGGCCTGCCTGAAGTGTGCGCTGCCTTTGAGGCGGTCCTCGGGACCGACTGGGTAACTACTGTCAGCCGGTGGTCTGCGGCCCAGCTGGAGTCCGTCGTTGGACTGCTGGTCGACCACGTGGACGGGCCTGAAATTCTGGCAGCAGCGGACCCAAACGAAGCGCTAGTGGCAGCCCTCCAAAGCGCCCGGGACTTGGCGGACTCGGACGAAGAGGAGATGCAGCCACCACGCCGGCCCACGAAAGGGGCGAAAAAGGGGACGAAAAAAGTCGGAAGCCCAGCCCCGAGCAAGGGAAAGGCCGCGGGGGATGTGAGGGAGCAGCTCTTGGAGCTGGCGGCTATTATTGGCAAGCAGGGGCAGGCGGGCAAAGAAGAGGAGGAGGAGGAGGAGTCCGAGGAAGAGGATTTCCTGACGAAATTGAAGGATGCGCTGGCCGGGGCAGATGGGGCTTCCAGGAAGCCGAAAAAGACCAAAGGGGTGACGCTGCCCACTCGAGCACAAGTGGTGAATTGGAGGGTGCAAGAGAGAGTGCTCCCCGAGGTGCTCGAGGATGCCAACGACAATGGAGGGGGGATAAAGAGTTGGATCATGGCTACTCGCCAAGGGGGGTGGAGGAACCAGGAAAGCAGGAAGGTGGTCATGAACATCGCCCTGGCCATGGACACACTCTTCAAGGAGTTGGGGCCGGCAGCCGGGGAGTTGGCTGGGGTAGAGTATCTCATGAGGGTGGTGGCAGCCATGCTCCTAGTGGAGAGCCAGGGGTCAGGAGGGTGGAAGGTGGCTGGCCACCTCCTTGCTCTCAAGGAAGATGCCTCCTTGGTGAGCAACCCGGCCATGAAGATGGCCCTGCAAAGCGCCACGATGATGGAGAAGCTGGGCAAGGCCCAGCAAACCAAGTAAACACCGAAAGGGTAAACCGCTCCCCCTTCCCACTGCCTCTTCCTACAATGCCTCTAAGCACTACGTGGGGGAGAGTGAGGTCAGCACGCAGACGCCAGCGTGCAACTCGCCGCCGCCGGACCTTCACTCTACAACACAAGGTGATTACGTGGTTGAATTGGCTATGGCACGGGGGGGCAGACCCTCCGCCTAAATCTGGAGGCGCGTGCTCCAGAGGAACGGCGGAGGCCCTGAAAAGGGTCAAGAAGCACTGCGAGTGGTACAGTCGCCGCGTAACCGGCGTTGCGACAGGCCCCGCAGAAGGAAGTGATCTAATCTATGGGAAATGTAATAAGTATGAACAACTTGTGGCGGAGCGGGTGAGTCTGCCGAAGCGCGAGGTGGCAGGAAAGGCGAAGCTGCTGGATTTGCTGGCGCTACGACCTAGTTGGCGAGAGGTGTACGCGAGCGAAGCCAACTGCATCAAGCCGGAGGTGGCTGCCAGTGCGAGGTATTGGAATGTACCTGCCCCCAGCCGAGGGTGCACCATGGCGGAGTGGGGCAAGTTGATGGGGAGGGCAGCGGACGTGGGGATGGTGGAGTTCCGAGAGACGCGGCCAAAGTGGGTAGACGGATGTTTTGGGGTGGCCAAAGGAGTGGGGGAGTTAAGGCTCATTGTGAATAAGAAGTTGGGGAACGCACTGTGGGTGGACCCCCCTAAGACGGTGTTACCCCACCTGGGCATATACTCGGAGGTCTATATCAAGGGTCGGTGCTACACGGCCAAGAGCGATCTGGTCTCGTATTACTATACCATCCAAGTGCCGGAGTGGTGGTGGGATTATCAAGGGCTACCTGATGTGTGGTCCACCGATGTCGGGCTGCCGGGGCGGCGGAGGAGGGTGTGGCCAGTGCTGAAAGTGCTGGCCATGGGGCACTCCCACGCTGTAGCGCTAGGGGAAGCCATCCATGAGATGGTCCTCTATGCCACGGGCGCTTTGGATCCTAGACGGCAGGTGAACCGCCTCACAAGTGTAGGGGAGCTGACCGTGCTTCGGAATGCATGGGGTAACCCAACCGCCCTAGCCATCGAGTACAAGGAGGAGAGCACGAGGGAGATGCAAATCGACCTTGAGGACCCCCCTGCCCCTATGGTATCCATCACTATTGATGACCTGGTGGTCAGCAATGGGCGCACGTGCGAGGCGGTGAATCGCTTAATCGCGAGTGCTATTGAAGACGGGTACGCGCCTAACAACCTTGTGCCCTCCAAGGACAAGACGATCATGGCTAGCCCGGAGGGGGAGGACGAGCTAGAAGCTCTGGGTGTTGTTCACCGGCGGGATGGGGTGTTGGAGCCGACAGCTAAGCAGCTCACCCTTGTGGTTGCGCACACTCGTGTACTCCTCGAGAGGGGACGCGCTACCGCTGAGGCGCTGGCGGCCGTCGTGGGCCGGTGGGTGTGGCTGCAGATGCTCAGCCGCACTTGCTTGTCCATATGGCAGCAGAGTTTTAAGTTCATCAACCTCAAGGGGTGGGGCCAGCGAACGCGACCTTTGTGGCAAGGTGTGCGCGATGAGCTCGAGTGTGCCATGGCGTTGGCCCCCATGCTCCGTGTGGACCGGGGGGCTGCCCTGGCTCCGGTGGTGGTGGCCTCGGATGCGTCTAGTTTTGGGCAGGGGGTTGTCTACGCTGAGATGGCCCCAGCTGAGGTGACGGAATTAGCTCGGGCCCGGGAGGTGCGGGGTTACCCAACCCTCCTCACCCCAGGTGAGGCCATGTATGCCGGGCCTAGACCCTTGACCAAGGCCGCGGAAAAAGCCATCATCCACGGGCGATGGCGCGTCGGGATCAAGAGTCGCTGGCGCGATTCGACCATGCACATCAACGAGAAGGAAGTGCGGGCCGCTGTGAAGGGGGTGGAGCGCTCGGCCCGGAACCTCGGAACATGGGGTAAGCGGGTGGTGAGGTTAGTGGACTCCACTGCCGCTTTGGGCTGCTTGGCTAAAGGGCGTTCCTCTTCTTACCGGTTAAACAAGCAATGCCGCCGGTTGTGCGCTCTTACGTTGGTCACCGGCAGCCGCTCACAATGGGTCTGGACGCCAAGTGAGCTTCAGCCTGCGGATGGGCCTTCGCGGGGGCTTTCCATGGCTGCCTCGGTGGCCGGGTGGGTCCGCGATTTGACTCGCGAGGGTGTTCATCCCAATCCCGGGCCTCGGCTTGGCGCTAGCTACTTGACCCTTCTTGAGGGCAAGGTGAAGCCGGCTACTTTGATGGTTTACCATCGGGGTCTTAGGTCCTTTTTCGCATGGTGGGCGAGCCGGCGGGGTCGGGTTGGCAGCTTGTTGCGCGGCTTGACGATAGAGGAATACTATTGCGAGTATGTCGCTTGGGCGCACTCACGGTGTTACAGCCGCCAGTTGTGTGTCAATGCGCTTATGGGCCTGAATTTGTACTTCCCCCGGGAGGTGCGGGATTGGGCCTTGGCACGAAGTGTTTTGGCTGGCTGGCGCACGTTGGCACCCCCTCGTGCCCCCCCCCCATTCCATGGGAGGCTGCGTTTGCGCTTGCTTGTACTATGGTGCTCCAGCGGCAGCCTCGTGCGGCTATGATGGTCATCGTTATTTTCCAACAATACCTGCGGGTATCGGAGGCGCTCAACCTGTTGGTCGGCCATGTGCGCTTGCAGCCTGATGTTCGGTTGCGGGGTTCGCAGCGGGGCGCCTTGTTGTTGATGTCAGCTAAGACGGCTAAGGGGGAGGTGCAGTCTGTGGTGATCGAGGATGTCATGACTGAGACCCTCTTGCGGGCTTGTATGCGTGGCAAGGCGGCCTGGGAGCGGGTGTTCCCTTACGATTATGCCCAGTTCAGCCGGGTTTGGCATCAGGCCACGCAAGCTTTGGGGGTCGACACGGTGTTTACCATTCACGGGCTGCGGCATGGGGGGGCTACCTATGATTTTTTGCGGCAGCGCAGCATGGCTGATATTCAGCATCGGGGTCGCTGGCGCAGCAGCAAAACTGTCGCCCACTATGTGGGATTGCACCGGAGCTTGGCCCTCACCCTTCCTGACGCCCTGGTTCGGGCTATCGCCGCCTGCCCCCCGCGCATTTGGCGGAGCGTCTTTTCTCTGCCTTCCTCTTAAGTTCCCTTCATTCTTGTCTTATGCGTCCACCGGTTTTTGTTTTGCCCCTGGCTTGGGTCGCCAGGGAGGGATGTAAGGGTAAGGCTAGCCTTTTTGGACATAAAGTGTTCCCATGGGTAAGGATGGCCAGTTGAGGGCCACTTCCCGATGTGCTCTACTTATTGTTTTAATAAAGAGTCTGGTTACCCTGGAGTTCCACGGTTAATAGAATCGGGGTTCTCTGAACATAGTTTCTTTATAGTGATACGGAAGGGGAGCCGCTGATGCTAGGTGAAATAGAGCTGGGTGATGTGATCGTAATAAGGTTGATTAGGCTTCTAGTGTACGAGTATTACGGATGATATGGCCTAATTGTTGCGGCCCATACCTTGACGGTGTGCTGAGTACCTTGACGACGGATTTTTGCGTCTAGGTTCTCCTAGCAGATCTGTGATTGCGGACGGGTTTGCAACAGGCAATATCTGAAGTAAAACTTGACGGCTAAAACTGTTTAGAGGCCGTTGCCGGATCTGGCCGTTGGTAGAGAGCCGTTGGCCTTGAAACACGATAAAAGCTTGCTCACCTAGCTCATGGCGGTCTCTTTTGTTTTCCCACCCGCCCTCCCTGTGTGTTGCCTGTTTGGGGGTAAGGCTAGCCTTTTTGGACATAAAGTGTTCCCATGGGTAAGGATGGCCAGTTGAGGGCCACTTCCCGATGTGCTCTACTTATTGTTTTAATAAAGAGTCTGGTTACCCTGGAGTTCCACGGTTAATAGAAGTGTATTTCTTTTGTTGAAAATTGTTACTAACGATGAACGCATTTCTTGCTCTACTTCCCGCCAGGAGGGTGACATTCCATGTTTTGAGGGACAAAGTCCTTCAGCGTGGAACCCGGAGGTAAGCAAATGCCGCTAAAGGTTCGGGTCGATTTGTGAAGATAGGATATTCAAGAAATACTTCCTGTTTTGACTGACTTTGTATATTTATCTGAACGCACGTTTTGTCTTGCAGGACGACGATCAACATTTCGAAGAGGTCGAAGGGATGGGGACGGAGAACGTAGAGGTAGGAAATTTGGTTCATTTTACTGTTCAAGCCCAGGGTTGGGGTCGCTCCGCAGAGCAACGTTAAAACAAAATTAATGCTCGTTTTTTTTATGTCATCGTCTGAATTATTATTATTTTTTTTTCATGCAGGAGGTGGACGAGAAGGAAGAGGAGGAGAAGGAGCAGGAGGTGGACGAGGAGGAAGAGGAGGAGGAGCACGAGGAGGAGGAGGAGGAGGAAGAAAATGAGCCCGAGCCAACTCCGAAGGGGAAGGGGAAGGCAAAGGTTTGTGCAATGTTTTTTAAGTTTATAACGCTGAAGGTCGCGCTGCAGAGCTAGGATGCCAGAGTGCAGATTATTCTTCTTAATACATTTCGCTTCATGTGTATGTTGTGTGTTGTTGGTATACCTTCCAGCAGGCTAAAAAAAGGGCGACGACGACACTCCAAGCAGCTTACCTAAAGCTTATTGCCAGAAGGAAGAAGGTGCAGACTGCCTGTGATATTGGCGAACTCATCCTAGGCAATCCCCCTAAGGATGTTACGATGGGTGCCGGGGAGTTTCGCAAGTATCTCACCCAACTACGCGTTGAGGCGGCGGCCGATTTCGCAATGCAAGGCGCCGACACCTTCAACGGTGACCTGGCCTATGATTTTGTCAACCAAGTCAAGTCCAAGGGCACCGAAAAGTTCAAGTGGAAACCAAAGGCGTACACGGAGGCGAAGGTGGACAAGGTCATCAAGTTCATGAAGTGGGATCTCAAGAGAAGGGATCGTGAACGGGCGAAGCTGCTTGAGGGTCAGGCAAAAGATTCCAAAAAGAAGAGGGATGCGGATAAAAAGGAGAAGGGGAAGGATAAGGGGGAGGATGACGCGGCCGGGGGGAGAAGGGCGGGAAGGGAAAGAAGGGGAAGAAGGCGGGAGAAAAGGAAGAGGTGCGTTTTTGCGGAATTGTAGATTTAGAGGGGTAGCTCTGTGGAGTGAACCTTTTTACCTTCTCCGTTCTTTGCACCCTATTCGGAATTTTTTGTCTGCACGCCGACTATTTGCAAACGTTAAACTATTTATTGTTTTCCTGTCTCATCCTTGTCAATGCCTTCCTCCAGGGTGGCGAGGGGGAGAAAGGCGGAAAAGGAAAGAAGGGGAAGAAGGCGGGAGAAAAGGAAGCGGTGCGTTTTTGGTGATTTAGATTCAGAGGGGTAGCTCCGTGGAGTGACCCTTTTTACCTTCTGTGTTCTTAGCACCCTACTCTGAGATTTTCCTACGCTCGCGGACTATATGCATACGTTTAACTATTTATTGCTTTCTTGTCTCATGTTCGTCAATGCCTTCGTTCAGGGTGCCGAGGGGGAAGGAGACGGTGACGGAAGGTTGGCCGGCAATGATGCCGTTTTTGCACTCGTCAAGGAGATGCTTAACTACGTCGAAGCCAGGGGCAAGGCGCCGGCGTCGGATATATTAAAGTGGCCTACCTTCTCCCCTTTTCTTGAGCTTCTGAAAGCACTTTCAAAGCTCTTCAAGGAGGGGATCCTGACGAGTAGTGGAAAGGTGGACAAGGAGCCGATCATCAAAGATTGGAAGATGGCAACGACCGTGGACTCCGAGAAGGAGATCAGGGACAAAGCCATTCGGGACGCGAATGCTGTGCGGGAATCCCGTTGGATTCGACCGAGTGACTTCATCGATACCGGTTGCAATAGCATGCGCATTCACACCGTCAACGGGCTGATTTTGCCTGACAACATGAGGCAGCGGTTGCTAAGCGATGAGGTGTTCAGGGAGAACGGGCGCATCTTGCTGAATGCAAAGACAAACAGTTTGCATTTTAAGGTGTGCATCCCTGTGTGGCAGTTCGCCTTTCAAGCGCTTGCGGAAACCAAGCCAAGCCTCTTCGCCAAACACATCACGTCCACCGGCCCTTACCGGGATTGGCTGAAAAAATGCCATGGCGCTAGGACTGACGCGGAGTTCGTGGGCTCGCGTTACTTTCGCCCCTTGTCCGACAAGGAGATTGAGAAGTATCTTGGAACCAAGTCCACCGCTTCTTTCCTCAAGAGAGGTGTTGAGTTCCGGACCTATGCACGAGTCGGGGAACAAGACGACGTTCTGCCCTTTGATTTTCAACCAAGGGAGGTCTTCAGCCTAATAAGCCAGGCCTCCTTAAAGGCATTCGACCCAAGATTTCACGAAGAACATCCTGATGGCGAATATCTCGTTCTTCGATATGCGGTGGTCGACGGAAACCACTATTTCAAGGGTTTAAAGTCTTTCAAGCAATTGGAGGGGGAATGGACGCCCGGTGTGACACATGTTAAGAAACTAATGTGTGAAGGGGGGGCAGCGTCTGAGAACGCGAAGGACAGTGCCGCGGCGGCTAAACTTTTCTCATCCCTTATGGAACAATTCCATACTGGGTACGGGGGAACGAACGTCATTCTGCTTCGGGGGGCCGACCTTCTTCCAAATTGGGACGAGTGTAAAAAGTTCCCGGAAATATCTGTAAGTGGTAGTTCTATCTATGGCAATGGTGACGCTGCAGTTCCACCACTTCGTCGTGTTATGTCGAGTAAGGGTCGCACTGTGGAGTGACCATGTCAAAAGTCTTCCTTTATCATGCATTATAAATGCGGGAAGTCGCACACAGAAACGACAATGGCAGTCAAACTCTCATCCCGACATATTTCTGGGGTGGTTTCGCAGAGTGACCCTAACTTACCGATTTCGGCGCTGAAGACCATTTTTCGCGCTCCCGTGCGTTCATAACGTCACGCTGCAAGTCGACCCTTGAATTGTTCTTGTGTGTCAATTTTTCGTTCCTCTGTTCGTGACAGGAGGTTGGGAAGAAGAAGCTGGATCGCCTATTCGAAATCTCCAAGGGCGCCAATGCCGAAGATCAGGCGGTAGCGGATCGGACGCTTGGGCAGGCGCTTCTGGATGTTTGGAATTACAACAGGCTGTACTTGCACGGCGTCGTGAAGCAGGGCAAAGGGCATTTTATTCCCGATGGCCATTACACGAACCTGCTGGCGTACATCCTGCCGGCCACCAAACAATCAGTCGGGAGGGAAGGGAGTTTGGAGGGGAGTAAGGAGGATAAGGGGGAGTTGAGGGAGGAAGAAGGCGAGCGGAAAAAAAACAAGGCCCAACCTTCCCAAATTTCAAATTACAATCGAGTTCTGGCGAACACCTTCCTGCGCCTCACAAAGGCCAGGCCGGATGATGAGAATTCAGTCACACCAGCTTCTGAGGAGACTATGACTCTCAGATGCCGGTTCGCTAACGCCGAGGGCACCAAGAAGGGGCAAAAGGTGTCCTGGACGTCTGTAAGGAACCTGGCGTCGTTTCCGATGATGGACGCTGTGTGTGAATGCATCATGAGTGGGGAGGTTGGGCCCGAAAAGCTGTCAAAGTTGGTGGAGTTGGCCAAGGACGTACTTGAGTGCGTTCGCCAATTCATCCTTATTAAGTTTCAGGAAAAGCCCGACTTGGATGGCGAATGTAAGGGGGGGGCTGATATGGAGTACAAGGCTTCTCGCTTATTTGAAGAGGTGTTCGGCTGTCGACTACTTGGGCGGATGCCAAGGAACAAGGACGTCGTCGATCGATTCCTTGCATTTTGGGAGAAGGCCGTCATCATCACGCGCAATGTCGCCTACCTCTTAAAGTCCGAAGGTCTTGCCAATCACCTAAGGATTCCGAGAAAGGATCTGATGGATAGCAAAATCGATCTAGTGGATCTCCTCGACAAAACCGCTCCGAACTTCAGCATGAAGGGTTCGCACGGCCTTCTGGACAAGGACTTGTATCTCCACTATCAAAAAAAGATGGAAGGAGGGGAAGGGAAGAAGGAGGCGGTTGTTGAGGCGAAGGAGAAAGTTGCAGGGAAAGGGGGGGAGAAGGTGGAAGAGAAAAGTGCTGAGCCGATTGAGTATAACTGGCGCAGCATTTCCTGGGATAAGATGACCGTCTGGTATTCTTCTCATAGTCTCCCTAAAGGCGGCCCTGACAGGAAGAAGGCATTTGTGAGGAGGGTGGCGGCGGAGGTGGCGGTGGGCGACGGTGAGGGCTTCCCATCCACTTTCGCGAGGCAAGACGATGGCCTGACGCCACTACCGTGCTGTAGAATCCTGAATTTGGATGGTGAGTTCGGCCGCAAGTGGACGTCCTTCAAGGACTTCTGGTGGGGTGACCATGACCTCTTTATGGTTCCTCCAAAAAAGACAACTGTCGAACGAGCTTCCGGTTACCACAGGAAGCTTATCGAGCTAGCGACGCAGTTTTTCTGGGAGTTGCGTCCCATCGTGGTCGTTTTTGGCGGAAAGAAGTCATTGGATGGCTTCGAAGACTTACTGGTTCGGATGGGGAAGATGCCTGACGTCTCGTGGACGTCATTGGCGAAGAAGAGGAAGGCTGAGGATGACGCGGAAGGAGATTCGGATGGGGACGAGGGAGGCGAGGGACAGGGAAAGGAAGGAGGGTCGACTCGCAGAGCGACGTCTACGGGGGGAGAGAAGTCGTCACCGCAGAAGACGTCTAAGGGGGGAGAGAAGTCGTCACCGCAGAAGACGCGGGACAAAGGGAAGGGTGGGCAGCGGCCGTCTGTCCAGCCGCAGCCGGAGTCACACCCTTCCAAAAAGCTTCGAAAGGCAGTTGTTCAAATCTCGGACGACGAAGATGAAGCTGAGCCTGGCGCTTCTGCCCGGCCTGTCGCTCCTTCCGCGCCTACGCGCGTTTCAAAGTATCCCAAGAAAGAGCTTCGAAGGCAGCCAGTCGAGTCATCATCATCCTCCTCCGAGGAGGAGGAGGAGGAGGAGGGGGAGGAGGGGGAGGAGGGGAGGAGGGGGAGGAGGGGGAGGAGGGGGAGGAGGGGGAGGAGGAGGAGGAGGAGGAGGAGGAGGAGGCGGAGGAGGAGGAGGAGGAGGAGGAGGAGGAGGAGGAGGAGGAGGAGGAGGAGGAGGAGGAGGAGGAGGAGGAGGAGGGGAGGAGGAGGAGGACGGGGATGACGACGAGGAGGAGGAAGATGGAGGGAGGCGAAGGGGTGATGGAAGGGCAAGGGGTGGAGGGGCAGGAGGGTCAACTCGCAGAGCGACGTCTGAGGGGAGGAAGAAGCCTGCCGCGCCCTCCAAGTCTTCCGGCTCGTCTCGACCCAAGACAGCTGCTACTCGAGCTCCGAAAGGAATAACAAAGGGTGAGGAAATCGCTGTTTTGGTCGTGGCATGTATCCTGAATTTTTTTTTTAATTCGTTTGCAATCTATCTACGTTGACTTTAGTCCGTCGTTGATGTGCCGATTGGTTACGCGCAGGTAATGATGTGGTGCGGGCGAACGCTGCGGTGGGCTTCGGTCCTGCAGCTAAACTTACTGCTCAGTCTGAAGGGGTGGAAGCGAATGCGCAGAGCCAAGAGCCTTATTATGAGAAGCCTACGCTGTGGATGAGACTTATGGACGGGGAACAGAAACACGGAGCACCGGAGTGCTTCTGGATTGATGGGTGGGCCGAGAACACCATGAGAAGGGCCAATGCGAGTAGGGAAAAGCAAAAGTATACCAAGTTACAGGAGGTGAAGTTGTACGGGCAGGTAGGTGGATACGATCGGAAATGGAGGGACGTTTGCATGAAGTTTTTTCCAGAAGAGACAGAGGGCGGAAAGTTGCATCGGGGCAAGTTCTGGATGCCTTTGGACTATGTGAAGAAGGTGGTGACTCTGATGGACGGAAAGAGTTGGAATGATGTGGCAAAGTGGGCACCTGCGATGTCCATCGATCCAAAGAGGAAGAAGTCCAAAACAGAAGAGCAGAAATTGGAAGCAGAAGCAAGGAGCAAGAATAAGAAGTGACGTTCGAAGACTTTATTTTATGTTGGACGAGTCTTTAGTAAATTCAGTCGACTCCGTCTCAAGTGCGACGAATGTATCCATGATATTCTTCAATGAAACAATGCAATTTCACGCTAATGTAAAGTTTTTATGTCACACGAGACTTACAATGAGATAAATACCCACAAATTGTAATATTTACGTGAAATTTATACGTTCGCAAGCCAAAATTCAAGATTTTTACATCAAAATTGAAGGAAAAGTGTCACACACTTGGCTTGGACCGCGGAACATTCGAAGTGGGCCCGGCCGTATATTGAATCTCACCTAACGTACTCGTCCCCATATGTACCTCACAAGAGTCCCCCGTACAAGGTACGCCAATAAAATCTAACGAGGTTTGCATCTGACATCAGAGCGCATGAGGATCTAGAGAGTTGAGAATGGCCGGTGTGCTGGAGTTGGGGGCGGGGGCAACCGAACAGAGACCTGCCCAGGGTTAAACCACGCAGGAGCCGTCCGGGGCGATGAGGCGATGGATCTGCTGTCGTGATGGATGCACAGGTCGTAAAGCGAGGCGCGCGTAGTCCCCGAAGAAGATGCAGTGCATTGTGCACTGGCCGGCCGGGACATGTTGGTCCAGTCGTGATCGTCGAGTTTGAAAGGTTGTTGGGCGCGGTTCTGTTGGGCGCGATTCTTCTGGGCGACTGGGTTTGGGATCAGGCGATGATGATCGATGGCGAGGCCGCAGGAGCCGAGTGCACTACCAACGCTTGACTAGTGGACTCGCTGCATGCACCTGGCAGGCGGGCGGAACTACGTACAGCCGGAGCTGCAGGCGGATTTTCTTGGCTCAGCGCAGCCGCCACCTGGGCTGCGTTGCGTAGTCGAGTGTTTGCTCGTCATAATATTGTGTTTTAGCTTTGGGAAAAGATATCAGCGTGTGCGTCTTAAAAAGACGAAGCGATTGTGATATTCACGGCCGAATTTGGTGCCCAATTAATTAATTAATTAATAAGCACGTGACTGCGTCACGTGGGTGCCAATACAGAGTAAAGGAACCTTCAACCCTATATACACAGTGAGAAGGAGGGAGGGCGCCCTATATATAGCTTCTCTCACTGCCGCAGGTGGGCAGGCCACAGAGCGCTCTCTCCACGGCATGGTGCCGGGGCGCAACACTGTGGGTGCAATACAACCAGTGCAATACCATAGGTAGGCTGACGCATAGCTTATGCTACAAATGTGAGGTGGGCTCAAGACGTCGGCTAATTAAGGCGCAACTTAGCTGATGGCCAGTTGGCCACAAGGTGCCAGAGCTGATTGAAGGTACTATAACGCTGTGCGCTAATATCGTTTCAAGTGCTGTAATGCCTACTAAGCTATCCCATCATCGATTGCCCCCATCTAGACAACTAGCTGGAGTGCTCTATCCCGGGGAAGCCCGGGGGGGCTTCCACAGTTTCTTGTTGACATGACTTGGTGCCCAAACGTGAAAGTTATGAGCGCCGCCGTCAGCCATGGCTATTTCAGTCGTGGCTCGTGGCTCGTAGCCATGCTTGTAGATCACTTCATATGGTTGGGGCATTAAAATAAAATTAAATTAAATTATAACATGACTCCGTTGGGAGATCATGTAGCACACATTCCCGTGGATGGATGGAGGGGGGACAAAGCCGCGAAACCGAACTAATCTAACTCTAAGCTAATCTAAGTCTAGAAAACCATACCTATGCTACTCAGCAAAGCGCCCCTTCCGCTTGGGGGGAGGGGGCTTGCCCACAGGGGCGGGCGTATGAGCCTGGACAATGGTCTTCCACCTCTTCTTGTCCTGCATAGCAGTCCAAGCGGCAAGCAAGCTCGAGAGGGAGTGAATGCGATGTTCAAACTGTGCTGGGACCACTAGGTCAGCCATCAACTGCTGTGGGTAGGTCATGACATGTTTGCCTACCTTCTTAGGAATGTCCTTGGGGCCAGGCCAGGTACGTCAGGATATGCCATCCTGGCTGGCCAAGCCGCTGGGGGCTTGCCAGACCGAGGGCGGTGTCTACCTGGCTGGTGCGAGCAAGATGTCCTGCGAATGCTATCCTACGCTGTCTAATCTCGTCCGAAATGCGAGGCATGCCCTGGTACAAAGATTCTAGAGACCTATGCGTGGAAAACCCGACATTCAGGGCCTGACGGAGCATCCTGGTTACCGTGCCGTTTAGCTTGGCCGCCAGCGTGTCCGGTTGGGGCATGATGCAGGTCTACTATATTTGTAACTTTCGTAGATATAATTATTTTTTCTGATGCCAGATCTCCTTTGCGGCCGTTCCGAGCTTGGCACTGGATTCGTTGTCCGCATCGTCGCGTCGCTGCAGCAACACGATGTTTTCTGGCATCCGCGGGCTTTTGGTTCCCGCCGCACATTTGAAAGTGCTGTCCTCCGTCCGGCTTTTTGCATGCCTTTGCACCGTGTGCAGTTCTTGGACGTTTGGAATCATGGCATGGCTACTAACGTGATGACTGACTAGCTAGACCTTTTCAGTGGTTTTCCATTTGCGGGTATTTCCTCGTAAATGGTGGGAGAGCGATCGCAGCAATGGTGCTCACCACTAGACACTCCCGGCCAGTTAGGCTCGAAACACACGCCCTGATCAAGCATCACTGTTTCCGGCCCCACCGTCTAGGTCATCTAGTCGCTCTACACGTAAGCCAGCCATAATTTCAATGCACAAGGATACACATTTCCATCACCATAATTTCATCTTCATCATCCTGAACGACTCGAACACGCGGACAAGATATAAACGGCAGGCTCGAGCTACCATTAATTAATTAATTAATTAGACTCGTGCTCCCGTTGGGGAGTCACGGAGCATTAACCCCGATGGATGGATGGATGGGTGCAAACATTCCTACCGGTCTAATCTATCTACATCGGCTACATACTACATCTATCTAACAGCATTCTAACTACAGCATCTATCTAGGCAGCCGCACGCTGCCCTAGGGGAGCTATCTGGCGTGCCTCCCACGGGATTGCACACGCGGGCGCTTCCCCACTGGGGGGGGCTCGTTGTCCTCTATGACCTGGGCCCACTTGGCCTTGTCCATCATCTTCTTCCAAATCACAGAGAGGCCTAGGCCCCCCATGTCCTCTACTAGCTGCTCTTTGAAGGTGCGGGCCTTGCGGCGTCTAACATCACTGCCGGGGCCCAGCCCACGTCAGGAGGTGCCGGCCAGGCTGGGCTGGTCGCAGTCCTGCGGGGGGGCCACGTGAGGTGTCTACCTGGTTGGTGCGAGCTAGGTGCCCTACTAGCTGCAGGCGTCGCTGCTTAATGGTGCTGGTGATATAGGGCATGCCCTGGTACAGGTCCTCATTGCGGACATGAGCAGCATATCCTACTCTGAAAATGGAACGCAGCATGCTGGTGACCGCGCCGTCCAGCTTGCGGGCCAGGTCGACGGTGAGGGTCCACGTCTCGGCCCCATACGTGAGAACAGGCCGGAAGGACGAGGACCTTGAACAGGTCCTGTTTCTCGATCTTGCCCAGGGGCTTGCGCCACAGGGCCCGGTACTGGCGTAAAGCGTGCAAGGCGAGGGAGATGCGATGGTCCACATCAACCTTGCAGCTGGGGAGCAGGCTGCCCAGCAGCTTAACGCGGTCCCGATACAGGACTTGAGAGCCGTCTAGATAGGAGATAGAGGGGCGGCGGTGAGTTGGTGAGCCCAACCGCCACGGGGCCTCTGTCTTCTTGCTGACCTCAAGCCCCACTGCACGGGCCTCGAGAGCCAGGCAGTCAAGCCATGTCTGCACGTGTCCTCGAAGAGGGTGGTGTCGTCTGCGTAGATGATGTCTGCCAGCGCCGAATCTCCGTGTCCGCACCACCATGCCAGAATTTGTTAGCAACCTGTGCACACTCGATCCTGGTTCCCTGCCCACTCACGATGCGGGCAAATCGCTTGCGCGCCTGAATCATTACGTATTCGACAACAATAATGAACAGGTAGGGCGACAGCACGCAGCCCTGCCACACACCCTAGCTTCTGTAAAGGGCATGCATGGGGGCGTGGTCCCGTAAGAAGTGCGCGCACCGAAGTGGTGGACCCTTCATACAGGTTGCGGATGACAGCAATCAGGGGGCGGGGGCCGGATCCGGAACAACTCGAGGATGTCCCAAAGCGCAGGCCAGAAAACCGAATCGAAGGCTTTGATGAAGTCCACCAGCACAAGGTGCAAAGGGGACTCACCAGGCTGAAGGCGTTGCAGTTCCTCCACCAGTCGGCGAGTAGCGAAGAGCGCCTGTACTGTGTTGCGACCTGAACGGAAGCCGTGCTGAGTCTCGCTGAGGTGACCGTCCAGGGCCGTGCGCAGGCGGTTCAGGATGAGCCGCATAAGAAGCTTGAGGGGGGCACTTTGAATGCACACCCCTCTGTAGTTGCCGGGGTCGGCAGGCGACCCCTTGTTCTTGTACAGCATCGTGCGAAAACTGTGTTGCCAGGCCGCTGGAGGTGGTTGCGACGACAGCAGAAGGCGGTTGCAGATGTCCCGGAAGAGCAGCATAACACCTGTGTCCTCGAATTCGGCTGCAAGTTTTACAACTGCGGCCGGAATCTCGTCAGAGCCGGTGGCTGCGTCATAACGCAGGCGCTGGACCGCCTCCGTGACCTCGCGAGAGGTGAAAGGAGGCATGTCAGACGGGTCGCCAAGTGGGCCGACCAGCGGGGGGACTAGGTAGTCCGCCGCTGACCTAGGCCGAGCTACCATGGTCCGGATTCTCCCGATTTCTGGCCTGCGCTAGCTGGTTGTCTCCTTGATAATTTTTTTTTCTAATGAGATTAGCATAGTACTTCGTGGCATGCCCATGCGCATGACACGCAAGTACTTACTTACTTGGCCTGCGCTGGTTGTCTAGTTGAGACAACTATTCCGAATTGATCGACAACTATTCCTGGACGCGCATTTGGTTCCAACGTCGTGGAGGGGCTAAGTACTGTAGGGCAGCTGTCTGATCGAGAGGAATTAAGTAATTGAGTGACACAACTATTCCTGGTCGCAAGATCGTATGTACATAAGATCGATGAGACAACCAGCGCATACCAGAAGTCTGGAGAATCGATCCGGACTGGTAGTCCATATGGTAGCTCGAGCCTGCTGATCTAACTATCTAGTTCTCTAGCCATCCACATTTACAAGTCCAGTCGTTCAATACATCTCACTTTATTCCTTGTATTGGTTTATTTACCCCTTATTTACCATATTAATTTGGTCGTCTCACTTCAAATAATCACGCAGTCCCCAATAGGGGGCACAGAATACTCACAAGACTGTCACCATGTTTTGCATCAAAATTGCAGTTTTGCACATCCCTTTTTTCAGGTACTACACATGGCAAGTGCTCCGTGGCCTGCCACCTTATGGATGTACATGCCCGTCCAATATTTCACATGCTCGTTAAAATAGCATGCCTGTTGCATCCCATATATTCTCCATCTAGGCGGAGGGGTCCGTCAGAACAAAGCCAATATAATAAGAGTAACAAAAGAACCATGCCGTGCTGAAATGTTGAAGCCTGCTGTGTTTGCTCCCGGTTTACAGACCGAAAGGTAAGTGAAGCATTTCGGGACCAATCATGGCAGAGACCGTGAGGTTTGACGTCCCACGGCTAGCGGCCACAGGTGTGAATAATCCGCCGACCTGTGCCGGTGGTACAGTGTGCCACCTTCTCCCTTAGCCGGTACTTCTTCTGAATCAAAGGGCGGACATCCTCCACACCCACCTGGAGTCACCATCAGGATGCCAAAACCGCACGAAGCAAGGAGGCAGTAAAAGAGCAGGAATAAGACTGGCGAGCCAGACCTTCAGAGTATGTGTAAAGTCCTTTCCAACTAAAAAGATTCAAAGACTGTAAACAAGGAAGTTACACACCACTACCAAAGTAACGGCTAACCGGCTGTTTTCATAAATGGCCACAGGTGCAATGTGGAAGTACCCAGAGACCCATTCTTGAAGCCAAGGAAATTCTTGCCACACTTGTCGCCGACAATCAACCTGCGTGCCCCCATGCGGAGCGGTGATGCCACCCCTGGCCTATAACCCCACGTCGCATTCCCAACATAAGGCTTGAGGCCAAGGCCGCTCCCCAAGCAAAACACCACCTGCAACAAATGACTAGGTCATGTGCTTGTGTGCGTGTTCAGCGGCACCAGGACACAGAGGCACCGAGCTTAACACACCCTTTCACATACTAACGTGCGGCTGCCAGCAGCCACCCACCAGGCTCTCCAAGAAAGACGGCACACCGGCCTAACTCTCCAAAGAAAGACGGCACACCGGCCTAAGTCCCCAAAGAAAGATGGAACACCCACCAGGCTCTCCAAGAAGGGCAGCACCCCGAGCAGCTCTCGGTCCTCGTCGTCATCAAACCAGCTCTCGATCGGGATGCCGTTGTCAATCTGGAAGCCGAATGCCTGCGGCGAGTTGTCAATTATGACCACCTGGGACATGTCGCGGCCCAGCACCGAAAGGTCCTGCGCATACCACCATGCATGCACACAGGCACAGTGTGACGTGCGGAAAAGGGGTTCGCTGGTCCGCTTTAGTAGACGTCAATACACGACCATCAAATAAAACCTCGGTTGAAACACTGCCACATGCTGCGAATACCAACCTGCACATTGAAACCATGGCCCGGAGCCACGCCGCATGCTAAAACCACGCTCTGAAAACAAAGCACCACGGAAACCTGTGGACTAGTGCGCAGCAAGCATGTGCAAGGGCAGCAAGCATGTGCAAGGCTTGCCAGGATGTGCGAACATCATGTGTTCGCGTTTCTGCTTCTAATTTGAGATTGGTCTGAAGGGTGCCTAATAGATCCATAAACTGCTTCAGGATGAAATGGAGAAGGTTGCGCCTGGTGTAGCTCCCATCGTTTGTTGCTCCGGGCACAAACTTGAGCTACCAAAAACGAGGAAGCAACGCGCACCTTGAGATAGTTGCCTTCCACGAAGACGCACGACTCCCGGAAGATGCGGTGGCGAAAGTGCTTGCGGTGCGGGTCCAGAATGTTCAGCAGCGCCTCCGCGTAGATGCGCTGAGGGTGGCCGGGGGCAAAAAACGCCACGTGACAAAAGAGAGGGTGCACGTCAGGGTCGGAGAAGAGCACGTAATATAGCACAGAAGGAGCAGCAAAGCAATTCCCTGCACCAATGGCATGTCACCCAGAAAAGGCACGTGCAATTGCAAGGCAACGCACTCCACAAGTGTGCGTATGCGCAGGCCACCTGACATGTGTGCACACATACTCGGTTACGTCTCGTCCGACCAGCACCCGTACATAAGCTATGAAATTTAACCCTGTCTCTGATGCCGCCGACACCCGACAGGCACCCTGACTGCAGCATGTACAGCAGAACCCTACCTGTGACGCGGTGAAGACGATGATCTCAAACAGCTGCGACACACGCTCGAGGAACGTGGTAAGGCCGGGGCGGCACTTGACAAACACCTGCGGGCGAGCGGGCGTGTCGCGTGGCGCATCGGCAACGGAAGCAAGACAATCAACATGCAGAGATAATGGTACAGGTCAGCATGGTACCCTACACACAGCCACACTAGTGTCAACGGCATGCCCCCCCTGCTGTCTCCCGAGCATGCAGGGCGGCCCTCTCCACAAACGACAGGGTAGCACACGACCTGCATGAGTATGCCGGCGGCATCCGCGCCCGAAACATCGCAACCCGCAACTACAAGCAGAGCGATGTAACCATCCGGCCAGTGACGTGTGCAAGCAGTGCCGGGGAGCACACACTCAGATGGGACAAGGGGATACTGTGACTAGGGACAGGCAGGCAGCAAAGGGGGGCATACGGAGCCAAGTCCCTCACTACAGTAAACGCCGGAAGTCATTAGCAGGGCGATGGCACAATCTACGACAGCAGGGCTATGGTACCCATCTACTAGGACATGTCTACTGCGATGTAGTATGGCAGGGGTACGTGGACAGGGTCTACCTGGCATGCATGCACGCGCAAACCAGAACCACTGCGACAGTCGCACCTTGTGGCACTGCCGGTTGTAGCTGACGGGGAAGGCAAAGTCCATCTTGGCGCTGTCCTCGAGCGAGGAGTGGACGAGCGTCTCGTCCAGGTCCAGCACCTGCGGAGCAACAACGTAGAAGCACAAGGGCATGGAGTGGAGGTGGAGGGATGGGGGCGGAGGAATGGGGATGGAGGGAGGGTGGTGGAGGAATGGGGGTGGAGGGATGGGGGCGGAGGGATGGGGGTGGAAGGATGGGGCCGGAGGGATGGGGGTGGAGGGATGGGGGAAACAGGCGTGTGCGGGGAAGGGAAGACGAGCGCACCAGCCCGCACCCACGGACAAGCATGTCACCAGGGAGGAACAAAGGGCCATGAGTTCTCAATCCACCAGCGCAAAATGACAGTTACAGAACATGAGTCAGGAAGCCAGGACCCGCGAGTAGAGGCAGAGGTGGGATAGGACAAGTTCTAAGCGCCAGGAGCAGCATCGTTGAGCGCGATGGTTTGTGTGGCAAAACTGCGAGGTCAACCGGTTGGCAGCTGAGCATGGGTGCAGAGCATGGGCACGACACAGGAGGACGGTGCAAGATGGGGACAAAGGGGTGGGCCTGCAGTATGCATGGCAGCCGCAACAGACGCACAACCAATTGGCAACAAATGGACAAACTGTGCTCCATGCGATTAAGGGAAGAGGTGTGGTGCAGGCGGTGGCGCCATGCGCAGGGCGCACACCTGCCCATGTGCTATGGGAACTGTCAACAACAAGACGCCAGCGAGACTGCCATCGATACTACCCCCAAAACGCTCCGCACGTTCGTACAGAGATCCAACAGTGCTGACCCAACAGTGCACGAGCCCCCCTTCCCCCTCTTACCAGCGATATGGGCCGTGAGTGACGCGTCTTCCTCGGCAGCACGGAGGGGCGGTAGCGACTGACGCACGCGTGCAGCGGTGGCAGGTTTCGGATGAACAAGTACCTGGCAGGGGTGGGCATGTCGGGCACAGCCACATGCAGGTGGAGGGAATAGAATGTGTGGGGCGGGTGCAGGAACCAAGGCACGCATGTCAGTCGAGGTGGCACACACCAGTCAGCCAAGGTGTGAAAGGTGGCAGCGCATGGGAGGCAACGCATGCGTGCCTTGATCTCAGGCATGGGCTATCTGCTTCCCGGGCTCCGACACAATGGATGCCTTGGAAAGCCAGCGACATTACACCCAGTCTACGCACCACTCCCACATCTACTCAGCACCTGCATGTGCTGCACCAGCGCTGACGATGGTGTGACAGGACAAGTCCACAGAACGCCAACCCCAGAGCAGTGCACACGCGCCCTACAGGCCACCGCGGAGTACTCACGGGTCAAAGTCCTCGTCATCATCCTCCTCGTCCGCGCTAACGCCGCAGCCACAGTCCAGATGGCCACCCACGTACGCCAGCTGGCACGCGCCGCCCTCCTCGCCCTCGTCAGGTCCCGTCTTCACCGGGCGCCACTCGAGCACGCTGCCCTGCCCTGCCAGCAGGTTGCTGGCCCCGCAGTGAGCGCGGATCATTTGGCCCGGCCCCACCCCCTTCTCCTCCATCGCCGAGTGGTCGCTGCTACTGGGGGACATTGCCCCGCCCTCGCCATCGTCATCCTCGCCATCATTGTCGTCATCGTCCTCTGTGAAGTTGCTGAGGTTGTCGGAGGAGTGTGCGCGCAGGTCATCGGTGCTGTCGCACGAGCGCGCCGCGTGGTCTGGCAGACAACACCACGCACGGGCCCCAGCACACACAGACGGCCCAGCACACAGGCGCAGCACCCACATACCCAAGCATGCAGGCCCAGCCCACATGCCCAACGTACGTGCACAACACAATGAGAGACGAATCAGGTATGTCGAGGGACGTGCGCGACGGCCAACCAAGAGAGGCACCAAACGAGTTCATGTCAAGGAGGGAGTGGTGCCCATCCAGGGATCCCTGGTGGGGAAAAACAAGAGGCCAGGGGACGAGAGAGAGGGACAGCCACCCCCACACGCCGCACTCCCACCCACCTCAACTCCCAACGCTACAATCGGTTTCCCACACAACACACACCATCCAATCCAGGGCGATCGACTCCTGCAGCGTTCTCCCTTTCCCCCACCCAACCCCACCCACGCACCCACAACCCCCCCCCCCCTACCTGTCTCTGCTGCCGTCACGGTGACCCTCCCTGCAGCCCCGCTGCTGCCCCCCCCCCCGATGCTGCGCGCCAGTATGCTGAAAACGGGAGAGAAGATGGTGCTGAGGCGGGTGGCCGTGCCGCCACCGGCCGCCTGGGCCCCCTTCCCGTGGCCGTGCGCCCCCTCGGGTGCCCCCCTGGAGCCTGCTGCCGCCGCCACTGCGGTGGGACTACAAAACGCAGACGTGGGTGACGCGATGCTCTCTCTCACGTGCGTGTGCGGGCGAGGGGGCAGTCCCGCCGATGGCTTCGGCTCGGCGGCCGATGGGGTGACGGATGCGGTTAGAGTAGTGGCAGGGTGATTCAGCTTGGGCACGGCGGGGCCGCTGGCCTCCGCCTGGGAGATGGTGACTTGGGCTATGCTGGCCACCGTGGCATCCTTGCGGACGACAGCAGACACCGGCGCGCCCGGTTGCTCGCTGCTGGCTTCTGCCCCCGCCTCTTCTAGCCGCTGCAACAGCACGCACGCTGCAGCCGCATCCTCTTGCGCCGCGCTGGGCGCGTGCGTGGTGGGCAGGGGCAAGGGGACCAGGGGCGCACGCGTGCTGGCGGCACCTCGGCGCGACGCGATGGGGGACTGGATGGGGGGCCGCCCGGCAGGGCATGCCTGGGGCGGGCAGGAGCATAAGCGGAAGCGGATACACGGCGACGCACAGCGTGGGAGGCGATGAGGGAATCCAAAGGGATGCATGCCCGGCAGACTGACTCCCTGTACCTGCCATGCACCCGCTCGCTGCCATGGCTCACACGTCCCCTTGGATCGCGTTTGGATCCCTTGCTGCCCGGCCCTGAATCCCTTGGCTTCCCTTTGCTTTCAGACTCTGCCCACCTTTACAGGGCCTGCACAACAAGGCCATGCTACCAGCAGCATGCCGAGTTCGTTGGCATATCAACGAAGCATGCTCGACATCATGGTTCCTGATGTGTCAGCCCTGCACCACTTGGACTTCCGACTGTCACCGATCCCATGACGCTGGCGCACATTGATAGCAGCACCGTTTGGCCAGCGAGCCCGGTTAGCTTGCCACTCAAGAGCCAGCGCAGGGCTGCCCAGAAGGCCAAACTGTAACAGATGTGCGGCCACACAATAAGACTACCACTAGGGCACACGACTGTATTTGTACACAATCTCACCCGGCGATGAACACTTCCTACTTGAAATTGGAATTAAGCAAAGCTAGGCCTCTAACAGTACAGCACAAAAGGACTCCTGCGCACAGCCCATCGTTGGCTTTGTCAACGGCGGGGACTGCGGGTTTCATGGATCAACTACCTGTCCCGTCACGCTATGGGACGCCCACAGCCCAAGGAGCTGGAGCCGAAAGTCCCACGCAAATAAACAGGCAGCAACCCATATAGCCACGATGAGACGCACCCAGAAAAATAGCTCTCCACCTTTCATGCCGGCATACGCCTAGCCAAGCGAATGCGGGATATGGCACTCCGGTGGGCATCGCAGTGCCAAGGCAAGCGCAGTAACCTACCTTGATGTATGCACGGCGGACGGACACGTCACTGCTTGTTTCATTTGCGTCTTCTTTCCGGCGCTGGGTGAGCACCACTGAAGGCACAGCGTCCACAGGAACAGCCTCACCTGCTTTGACTGTGGTTGCCGGACGAAAGCACGGAAAGACAACACCCGTATGCCATGTCAGAAACACCTCGTCCAGCTGCAGTTGTCGGGCCAAAAAAATGGGCTGAGCAGGACGCCATCCCTCAGAAGTACGATAAGCTACCTTTTAGCTTTTTCCTAGGTGTAGACGTGATCAACGAGTGGTCGTCGTGATGGCCTGAAATGGAGCCCGCTGCCATTTCTAGGCACTGCGAATAGGTCATGTATCCTAAATTCCCACCGGCATGCAATTTTCCCACGCCTGCACACAGAATGCTCTAAAAGCCGCTGACAATTTGTTGCCTTCCTTTGCTATCCTCGTCGAACGTTCTCACATACTTGGTAGCGCTCGCCTCTTAAAATGGAGGCGGGCATTCTAAGCGCGCTCTCCGACAGGCTGTCGGGCGAATGCCGGGAGTAGCCCAACGGCCTTTTTTTGTTTGGTTTCGGGGCCTGCAAGTAGGAAGATCTGGGGGTACATGTATGCGCCGATGTTCCGAGGCCACAACTCACAAGGCGCGAGATTTCCGGCAGTAGGGCTGTACTTCGCAGCCGGTGTTTTCTTTCCCGCGAATTTGCTTGATCGGAGACTTCTGCCTTCTTTTTTTTTGACGACGGGGCCGAGTGTCGACACTCGACACCAAGGCCAGTTCTCTATACACGGCGCGTGGCGGACCGCATGCCCCGAGGCTCCGAGAGCTTCCGACTTTTATGCCATGGCTGTGCATGCACCGGCGCGCCCGGCCCTGCTCGGCAGAAGTGGAACATCCCCAGCGATTAGGCACGACTCACATGAGGCGGTGAACTCTTTGTGAACTCTTTTGTGAACTGGGCCGACCGGGGCCGAGCTAATTTTGGGTCCCGAGGAGTTCACGAGTTCACAGGACGAGTTCACAATCTCCCCGAAGTCCGAAGTTGTGAACTCCCCGTGAACTCCCCGTGAACTCCTCGTGAACTCTTTGTGAACTTGTGGTGGACAGCGTGCGTTGGCGCGAAGCAAGCCCATGAAAATGCCAGACGTGCAACATGCGCGGGAAGGTGGCAGGTGCTCGGGAGTCGCCAGCCATGAGGGACACCGACCAGCTTTTTCAGGAATGGCTACAACGGGTTACCCTCGCGAAAGGTGACCCGAAGCCTGCTATTAGCGACGACATTAACCCAAATGCTCCGAGCCCCACGGCTGTAGAAGAGCAGAGCATTGCACGCGAAGGGCACAGCGCCGCACTCGATCTGGTTGCGGCTTTGGTGATCTTTGGAGATGCTGGCAATCTTGAGGACGATAGTTGGCGCAGTAATAAATGTCGGTCTTCTTGTGCGGCATTGCATACTCTTTGGAGATGACAAGGCGAGCTCGCCTAAGCCGAAGGCAAAGCGAAATATGAGCGACAAAGCAAACGTGAAACTCACAACGCCCTGATGACAATATGGATGGCGGCAATTGGTGTTGATGGCCACATACACACTGGTTCATATCCATCATCGTGCACGACTCGAAAACGCGGATAACATAACGGCAGGCTCGAGCTACCTTGGTCCGGATTCTCCAGATCTCTGGCCTGCGCTGTTGTCTCATTGACATACACACTGATGCGCCCGGCAATAGCATGGGCGGTCCGTCTGCATGAACAATCTTTCGTTGCTGGCCGCCCCACGCTTCACGTTCTAGGCACACTGGTTGGTAAGAAAGGTCAACTTG